>JH720305.1:349792-385322 GCA_000231825.2 Tetrahymena elliotti 4EA | reverse complement strand
ATTTGATATTTATCATTTAGATTTATTTTTTATTTCTTATTAAATACAAAAAACCTTTTTCTTTTATTTTATTATTTTTTAATTGTTATTAAATAAAGTATATCAAGGAAAAAATCCTCCTTTATGGTTTAAAACAATTTAAAACCCTTATCCACTCAAACTAATTAACATTTTTTTATTTTGTTACAAAATCAACTGATTTGCATTCATAAGCAAAAGATAATAAATTTTGAGGAGAATTAGTTACTTGATTTTTCAGTAAAGAATTTTATTTTAATATCTTAATTAATACCTTTTAATCGTAGGTATATAAATTCCTTTTCTTATTTTAGCAATAAATTTGATTAATAGAAATCTATTTTAATGTTTGTATGTTTTCTAAAAAATAGACTTTTGAGAATAAGCCATTCATTGAAAGTACAAAAAACCAATATTTTTTAAAAAATTATGATTGTATTTAATAAAATCTTAATAAAATATATATTTTAAATAATAGCTAAATCATAAAATATATTATATATTAAATAATTTTTTAAAATAAAGGTATAATTTGAGTATGATTCCTATAATTTAGGAAGTTTAAGTTGACCAAGGAGTAGCTTAGTATAGAGAATAGCTGATGGAAAAATATAAAAATAGAGAAACGCTTTCTGATTAAGAACTGTAGTTTTTAGCTACAACAAATGAATTGTTAAATAGAAATATTGATAAAGGTTATGTCTAGAATGTAATTAATCATTTAGATGAATAGGTAATAGATTACATCGAAACAGGTATAGCTGAGGAGATAATAACAAAATATAATAAACTTATTGAGATTGCAAAAGTAAAAAGAAATGAATATCTTAAAAGGAAAGCAAGTGTAACAGGTAAAAATATGAAAGAAAATGATTATTTTAACAGGGTGAAAGAAGAAAAAAGTTAGCATTATCATTCTAATTTAATGAAAAATAAAATAATAGAAAAGCTAATTGAAGGGTATAAATTGGATTAAATTAAGTTTCACGTCTATAAATAAGATAATCTCATGAAAAATTTTGTTAGAAGTTTACATGAAAAAGTAGAGAACGAATAGCCTATAAACTTAACATAGCATTCTTAATAATGTAAAGAATTTTATTCAAAACAAGTTCCAGATAAAAGTAAATAAGAAAAGTCTTTGTTCACTCTTAAAAATGGAGAAGAAATAACTGTAGAGAAATCACAAAGACTATTCCATCCCAGCTCCTTGCTAATTTTAAACACTAATTTAATAGAAGATTACAAATACTAAAAAGCTGATGGATTAATTCTTTCTTAATAAGAAGTAGCTTCTCTAAAATAACAAAAATAGAGTAGATTAGTTCTTTTCAATATTATTTTTTTATTTATTTTTATTGTTTTAAGAAATGATCAATCAAAGAATCTTAATTAAGAATCCTATCATGAAAAACAAATAAAGTTTGTTCCAAAATTTTTATTCAAGTGGTCCTTTAGATCCTGCTGATTCATTTGGTGAAAATGACAAAAAAAATGAACATAAATTTAATTTGCCGAAAAGAAACGCCTGGATAACAGAAGAAATAAGAGTAAAAGCAGCAATCATCATTTAAAAAAATTACAGAATGAGGCTAGCTAAAAAGAGGGCAGCAATCCTAGATGAATAAAAGATAAGCAAACTAATAAAAAGGACTAAAACCAAAATGGCAGCTAGCTCTTTCATGAATAATTTAAGTAGTCTAGCTTAGCAGATTCAGTCCTTTGAAAAAAGTAATTAATCACTTTATTTTTTTTTTAATAATCCATTTCGATTTTTTTAAGTTTTTAAGAATAAATTTATAATTGATTTTATTTAATTGAAAAACAATTAATATTAAATAATTATTATAATCATTTAACGCAAATGATACAATTTATTTGAGTTTATTTTATTCATACGAAAGAAAGTGTTTAGGTTAGGTATAAAAACATTAATAAACTCTACTTACTTCATAATCTTTTTAATCTTGAAAATTTAATCTAATAAAAAAATATTTTATTCTTCAAAAAATAAATGCGAAATAAAAATAAAAAAATTTAAAGTTCACTAAACTCTTTTAAAAATCAAAGATTTGTAGCATTAGAATAATTTAACACAAACAATAGAATTTAATTGATATTATTTTATGCATGTAGAGATGTAGAGAGAGTTCTCACTCTAAAAAAAATAAACAAACTCTACATACTTGATTATCTTTTTGAATCTTTTAAATTTATCCAAATGAGATAAGATTTTACTTCTTTTTAATAAAGAAAAATTTATTTAAGTAGTATAAAAAATCTTATCCAATCCAATTTTTTGAATTTATTTGAGGTTCAAATATTTTTAGAATTCATGATGGATTCTTTTTAAAATTGTTTTAATTGACAAAGTAAATTAATGGTTTGTTTATTTTAATTTAAAAAAGTGCAAAAAGTAAATAGAATTAATTCTTCAACTCCTATGTAAAGAGATAAGGGTACAATTTCTCCAAGAGAGAGATAAATATTTATGAATATGAAGTTTAAGAATAAAAAAGAAATACTTCATGATAGTATTGTAGGAGATAACTAAAGTGCAGATAGTGATGATAAAAATTACAGAACATAAAGCGGAGCTGGAACGCCTATGCAATCAGCAAAACATGGGTTTATGTCATAAAGTAGGAGTTAAAATTTACAAGACTCTACATTTGTCTCAACTACTTTAGGAGCATAATCTCCATAATCAAGTATGGGCCATACTAATAATAGATAGGATTTCAGTTCTTTCATTGAAAAAATTAAAGAATAAAAAGAAAAAAATTCAAGCAAAAGAAACAGCGCCTCTGCTTAGCTTCCTAAAAATCCTCTTAATATGAGTAGATCTTCAACTTTGTTTAATAAGGGAAGCTAATTATAAACTGATGTCTCTTGCTTTTAAGATACAACCAAAAATAGAAGAAGCAATATGTAATAATCTGATATGTTTCAAGGAAGAATTTTAAGTACTTAATGCTCAGAAAGTTCTAAAAATGGAAGAAGTAACTTTAATCTCCTGATGATGTAAGAATAAATAGCATGTTTGAATTTATCCCCATAAGAATAGTAAACAAAAAAGTAAAAGAACACTTAAAACTTAGCCAAAAATCTGAAGCATTATAAGCAAGAACTGAAAAAAACAAAATAAGATGAATAGTAAAGGCAAAAGGATCTTGAAAAATTAAGGGAAAGAATGTTTAAACACACTCTTTTAGTCAAATAACAAAAACTTATTTCTGCAGCTTAACATAATACATTTTAAGCTATCAAAAATGCTGGCTATATTTTAGGAAGCAGTGATGTAAACATCAAGGATAACTTAAGTAAAAAAATGTTTATTTTAGATGAATTGTAAAGTAGAAAATAAATTTATTTATGTTTTAAATAGGTAACACTCCACTTTACTACACAGTTGTAAACTAGAATGAAGACTTTATTTAATATTTGGTAGATTTAGGTGCTAATGTTAATTAGCCTTGTGAAAATGGAAATACTCCTTTGCATATAGCTTTCTAGATTCAAAATGAAAAGATTATTATGGATTTTATGGAAAGAGGAGGAGATTTGAATATTCTTAATAAGGATTAATAAACACCCATAGCTATGGGAAGCTTTGACTTAATAAGAAGGATGGGACTGGAAAATGCTGTGGCAAAAATTAGCACATTATAAAATTTAAACAACAATTTAGATAAAAAGAATGGTGATTGTAGATATTCAAATGGAGCATTGAAGATTGATCTTTCATAGAGATTCACAATTGATAATAATTCTATATTCAAGCAAATTTACAAGAAAAAGGATTTTTGTCAATACAGAAATAAAAATTTACAACAAAAAGCTAGCAATTAACTTTTTAATCAAGAACTTCTTACTGACATTGATACTGTTGGAAAAAACCAAAATGCTATTTACTAAATTAAGAATATTATGAAGGAAAATCATCACTCTTCCAAAGCAAAAAGTGTTCAAATTTCTTCAAATAAGTGAAAGTCAGTCAACATTATTTATTCTATGCTCAAGTTTTATATTATCATTTTATTTATTTGCAAGTAAGTGAGATCACAAAATTTAAACTTAATCAATTATTCATAAAAAAGTAGAAATAAGCAAATTTTATCTTATTAAACATTTAAAATTCTTAGATATTTTAATTTCTCTATCACAAAAATCTTGAAAGAGAAAATTAAAAAAAAATCTCTTATGTTTTTGTAAAATAAATGGATAAAATATTACAAATTATGGTCTTTTTATCTTTAATTTTTATTAAAGTTTTCTTTTCTCATTTTTTTTTTCAATTTATGTATTTTTCAAAATAAATAAAATATATTATACAATTATATAATAAGATATTCCTAGTTGATAATACTCCTTCATAATTACACTTCAAAGAATAAGTACAAAAATAAGTTAATATTATTGTAACCAATTAATAGCTTTCTGATAGCTATATTAAATTGACAGATACAAATAATATAAGCATTCATTCTACTTATTCAGAGTAAAATTAGATAAATAAAATCAATTTACATTTTTAATTTGATTATTTTGATTTTGTTTATCATATAGTAATAAAAGGCGCCTTGTAGTATCTTATTTTTTTGATTAAATTTTTTAAATAAATATAACTTATAAAAACGAAGCTTAAACTTTTATGTGCTTTAATATATTGATTTTTTTACCATTAAAAAAAAAGAAAGAAAAAACACCCTTTAAAAAAATATCTTTATATTTGATTAAATTTTTGATAAAAACTAAAATATTTTTTGTAACATTTGATGATGATTTGAAATTTAATAAAACAAAGTTGATAGACAAATATGAGTAAAGAATATTATTTATTTCTTAGAAGCATATGGAAATAATTTTTTAAATTTTGTAAATAAATTCTAATGCACTTTTCAAAGAATAAATAATTTGATTAAATCAAATATGTTTTTAAATTTTAATGTTTTAGTAAATACAAAACAGATTTAAAATTTTAGTTTTATATTGAAAGATTAAATTCTTAAAAAAGCGTGAATTTCAAATTTTTTTATCTAATTAAATAGGACCACTGAATTTAGATTTTTCTGTTACATTTTTCTTTGGTTTAAGCTTCCTCTGCTTTTCTATTCTTTGGAGACGTTAATCTTCAATATTTCTGAGTATCAATCTTGGGTTGTTATGAGGGAAGTAGTAGATATAGTTTTAGTATTTATCGAAATCTTAAATTAATATAAAGGGTAATCCTTATTCTTCTTCAAAGTATAGATGGAATAAATTTGTTTGTGAATTTGTTGGAGATAATTATAGGTTCTATTACTAATTTAAGGGATTTTATTAACTTTAGATGTTTTATAAATTTAGTTAGGGATTATTAGAGATTCTCCTCTTAGGATTTTTTATAGATTAAGGGGTATCGCCAGAAGTTATATTAGTGTTGAGGATAGATAATTTTTTTTTATTTAATCTTATTATGAAATTATCAGAATCAAATGGGAAGTGGGTCATTGTTTTACTTTTTTCAAAAGCTTTGGAACTTTAAGGCTCCTCTTAAGCTAGTTAGCTATCAGAAATGAATTTATCTTATTAATTAAATTGATTATCTTCATTTAAGTAGTTTCTAGCTTTAGTTGGTAAATTAGCCTAAATTTAGTTGTTTGAAAAGGATTTAATACTTAAAGGATCAGCAAAAATAAAATTATTTGTTTAAATTTTCTCATATTTTTATTCAAGTCCTCCTTCTTCTTAAATTTAAATTTAATCTTATTAAGAAAAACTTTAATCGTTGTATGAAAAATACTAAGATCCTTCTCCTTCCTATTAGTTGCTATTAAGCCTAGGCAAAATTTCTTTAATTTCTTCCAACTAATTCAAAAGAGCCTAATTTTTTTGAAAGTGAGAAGGCTGTTCTTGAGTTTTTTCTTATTAAAAATAATTCTCATTAGAATTCTACGCTTTCAAATTTTCAGCATGGGAATTTGAATCTTATTCTTGTTAGAGCTTTGAGTTTTATTTATTGATATAATTGTGATGTGACAAGCTATTAGATTCAATAGATCTTCTTCGAATCATACTTTGTTAAAAAGACATTCTTCTTTATCTGATGGATTGAAGCTGTTCTTCAAATTTTGTTTCTCTACGTTAGTTACTTTAATCATCTCTCTCTTATTAGTAAGTGTCAAAGAATTATAAATTATCTTTATTTTATGACTAACTTTATTCATTAAGGTCAATTGATTTTTGTAAATTGTTGTTCAATAAATCATTTGCTGCTTTGTTAGCATTGTCATTAATCACTGTAAAAATATGTCTAGAATTCAACTTTTATTTACTTGCCCTAAAATATTTATTTCTTTCTTATGGTATTAGCTCTAATTTTTTAACTTCGAAAATAATCTTATTAATGTTAGGTTAGTATGAAATAAGTGGACATTCATCACTATTGTGAACTTATTTTTTACAAAACCTGCAAAACAATCTACACATACCACCTTCTCTATAAACACTAAGTTTATCTTTAATCTTATAATATATTTCCTATTTTATTATTTATTAACCATTTAAGCCTACAATTTTAATATAAATAATTTTACATAATCCTTTGGGTGTTTTTTGAGAGTTTCCAGAAATTCAGAATATTCAATATATCCCAAAGATGTTACAGACTCACTTTTATATAAATATTCTAGAGGAGTTTATGTGATGAACTCATGAAGACCAATTACTGCTCCTTTCTAATTAATTTATCAAATTCAAAATTTATCATTTTAAATATTTTTTTAAAACTTTTGAGTAGAATTGTAAAATTATTTTTTAATCAATTAAAAGAAATGAATACTGTTAGCTTTTAGATGGTTGTATTAGTGTTTGGTAACTTTTACCAGTAAGAATTAACTTCTCCTTTAAGGATAAAGTAGAGGTTATCTTGAATTTACTACTTCTTTAAAATAATCAACTCTGGTCCTACTTTGAGCTCTTTCATAGTTAATGAAAGATCTGAAATAAATTAATCTGAAAAATTCAAAGAAAATAAAGGGTGCTGCTTGAGTATTTTTGAATAAAGATCATTCATAACTTCATCTTTTAAATTAGGAGGTAATGCCCCAATCATTTCATGTCCAACTTCAATGTTTTTTAGCTTTTCTTTGTATAAATATTCAAAATATCTTCTAACTTTATTTTTGAGCTCATTGCATAATCCTCTTTCCTCAATTAGATTGTTAAGGACTTCAAGATCATTTTTTAACTTATTTTTATTTTTTTAACTCTCATTAATAATTTCACCTTTTTTTAAAGATTAATCTTAATTTATTTTTGTTGTTACAATTATTTTTTTACTGATTAAGTTAAATGAATAACCAAACAGACCACAGGAGACAAAAGCAATAAAAATAACAAAAAGTTTCTCATCTATTTTAATTTAAAAAAGGTTTTTAAAGATTTAATATTAATGATCTATTTACTTTGACTGATAGGGACAATATCTCCATAACCTAGAGTAACCATTGTAATTATACTCCAATACAAAGCAGAAACATAAATTTAAGAAACAGTCAGATTTGTAATTTCAGTTACCTCTTGCAACTTAGTTATCCAAGTAATATTTGGAGCAGAGGCATTTGCAACTGTAATAAAAATGCATGCAGAAATATGAGCCAAAATAAAAATTTACAAAACAATCAATGCAGATTGCGTGTAGATTATTCTGTTTCTGTTATGGTCAAAAGCATTACAAAATCTTTTGAACAAACTAAAAAATTCAAGCGATTTAAATAAAATACAATATTTCATGACACTATACTCTGTGAAAGTAGCTCCAGTATAATAAAAACTTATCACCACTAGTTCAAATCTATTTAGAAATTATAAAATTTATTTTCATTTAAAAAACAAACTATTTTTTTTACATAAAATGCTTCTTAAAGGCTGTTTTGAAAATAAATTTTCTGTCTTTGATTATTTACCCATTTTTAAAAATAGCCTGTTTTTTAAATAAGTGTTTGTTTGATAAAGAACACTATCTAATTTCTGTAAAATTTACCGTATTAAAAAGAAAAATAGTATCTATAGAAAAAATGCATATTGGAAGTATTTACTAATGAAAAAAAAGGATCTAACTACTATCCCTATCAAGATATTTAGGAAATGAATCTTAAAGTGGTTGAATAATAATCTAAGACAATAGGTAAAGAGATAAAATCACTTCCCATAAAAATATTATTGCGTTTTCCTGTTTTATTTAGTTTTATCAATTTATAATAACATTCCAAAATAATTTACTGGTAGGAATATGTAATTCTCATTCAAAAATGCCTTCATTACATTATCTAAATTTTATTAAAATAATTTTATTCAAATATACCTCAAATTTTTCAATGTTTGTCTTTTAATGAATATTCTCTTAAAAAAATTTTGAACTTATTATTTTATTAGAAAATAATTGTTGGTCAATCAATTAAGCTAACTAATATTGATCATTTTTATGAATATTTATTATTATCAACAACTAAGTATTTTTTTTATGTGTTGATAAATAATAAGATTTTCTTTCTTATTTTCTCATGTAAAAATAAATACATTTTTATATCATAATTACTATCGCTAGATATTCTTATAATCCTTTTTGTAAATATTTTATGACAAATATGTATAATTAATTAATGCTTACTAACCCATCTAAAAACTAGATTCTTATTTGTTTTTTTTATATTTTTTCTTAATTAAAATATAAAAAAATTTTTTTTTGTTGATATTGCTACTTTTTCTTTATTATTTTTTTTGCTTTTGGGTGTGTAAATAATTTTTATCATTTTTTGATGAAGATTACTCATTAGTTGTGTTTAGCGAACTAAGCATTTTAAAGGATATTATTTTTTCAAATATCTTTTAAAACTTAAATTTTAATGGTTAGAATAATAAATTAGATCTGATTGAGTTAAAACAAAAGATTAGTATTTAAACTATTAACAGTAAATTTGAAAATAGTTTTGTTCAAGTAAATGTGAGTTCTTTCTATAAGGCTAAGTGTAAATAAGATTGGCTAAGAAAAATTAAAATTTGAGAATTATGATAATTACCAGCAAGACGAATTATTAGCTTGTGAACCAGTGTTTTTTCTTTATCCTATTATTATATGTAAACAAATATATTAAATTAATAATAAGTTATCAATTAATTAGTTTATTTATTTGAATGTGAATCTTACCTTTTGCTTTATTTTTCTTTAGTTCATGAACTAGCCATAGTCAGATGATTTGTCATAAATTAAATTGAAAATGTTTTCTGTTAAAAGATCTAGAATGTAGTTAGATGTCTTCGATTTCAACTTATTAAGGAATTTTTTAATGTGGATTGCATTTGAAAAAATGGGATCTTTGAATTTAGGATGTACAATCTTTGATCCTCTCCTATTATTCTTATTGATGGAACTACTGTTGCCAGATAGTTATTCTGATTGATTGATAAAGCTCATATTTTCTTTTTCTATTACACTATCTTTAGCTCCTATGTAGTAAGAGTTTTATTGTCTTAATTTGCTTTTGTTATATTATTCATTTTTCTAAGTAGAGCTAATATCATCCATTAATACATTATTACTATTTGATCTAACATTTTAATTTGTATTTGTAGGTATAACTGTATCACTAGCAGGATATAATGTTTTAAATTCAGTCTCATATGACTACATCTCAAATTTTTTGTCTTTTGATTCTTTTTTTGTTAATATTGTGTGACTTTCTTATATACTATGCATTTTATTCTTTTCTTCTACTTGATTGAAACTGTTATTCATAGAGACATTCTTGAAGCTAACAGCCTAAAAATAGCATTCTCCATTCTACTAATTGTAGGGCACTATTCTCCTGCTCTTGGTATTGCTTTCCTCAGTGCAATTATGAGGCGAGCTATTAGATTTTTGCAACTCTAACATTTTCCAATAAAATTAAATATTTATTTAAGAATTCTACCTTTCTAATCAAATTAATTTTTATGTTTTTTTCAGATGTAAAAAAGAAGGCTTTATTAATTTTTTTTGTAAAGCTTCAAATTTATTTGATTTTGTTTATTAATAGGGATGAATCATAGATGAATAACCCACTATTAAAATTAATAAAAACATTGAAAAGCAATTACATTCAAAAACTTAAAGAATAAAAATTTTAATTAAAATGATAACTTATTTGAATTTATAAACAATACAAAGTGAATGAAATCATAAATAATATTTAAAATAATATGTTAGAATAGGTAGGTAGATAGTTAGTAAACTTATACATTATTAATTATTTTTTATTTAACTCAAAAACTCAAATATTTCATTTTATCATTTGTTTAAAGTGATAGAAATGTCTCTGATTTACTCGTTTTTCCTATTTTTTAGTAAAAAAAATTCCAATTAACTTTAATTATTGAATCTAACAATTTAACAAATTACTTTAGTCTCTTTAAGTAGAGGTACTAATTTTTAAATGCATGTTTTAATTAGTTCAAAAAAGCTATCACAAAGTGATTTTTTGCTTCATAAACTAGTGTTTCATCTAGCAGTAACTTAGGATCAAAATCTGTCTTCTTTTATAAAATAAAGAAAGCTTTTCTAATATTCACTAAGCAGCTGGCTGAAGTTTTAGGATTATTAATTAAGCCAGGTATTCTTGTTTGGTCGAGCTTTTCTATGATTTTGCAAATAATTAGCCTTTATTTTTTAATTAATAATTATTAATATCAATATAAATTTTATTCCATTAAGTTGTGTTTTCAAAGAGAGAATTTTATCAAAATATCATTCATTTATTAACAAAATCGAATATTTACCCATCTTTAAATGATTGCACTACTGGAGAATTTAAATCAAGTTACTTAGAAATGTCTTATAGACCAATTTCATTAAGCCAGTTCAAAATGTTTAATGTAGTAGGAGACTGGTTCTCTGACTCTTCTTTTTATAATATTAAATATTTATTAATTCAGCTGAAATAGAATTTAAAAAGAATTAAAATGATTACATTGTAAAGACTATTTATTGAATGTAATGTTTTAGTGTAAAATAGATTGGTTTTATTGTTGTTGCTATTATTATTGCTATTGATAATGTATGTTATTCATAGAGGTGTTATTGTGTTCTTCAAGGATCTACTTTTGTTTTTATTAGAAATTATCAAGAAGCCCCTTTGGTCTTTATTGAGGTTGGAGTTCTTTTTGAACTATTTAGCTTATTTAGGAATTTAAGTTATTACTTTGTATATTTTAAGCATTTTCTTGAATGAGTTGATAAGCTCTATTTATAAATTAATTTTGAGGGATTCTTTAATTAAAACTATCATTGGAAAAATTGCTCTCTTCAAAGCTATCTTTAAACAAGCTATATGGTTTTTAGTTATTTAATTTATTTAGTAAATTTTATTAGGTATTATTGTTTTCTTTGCTTAGTTGAATTTTATCTCCTCCGATATTTAAAGCATCTTCACAGAATGTGACTGAATCTCCTACATTTCTTTTATTCCTAAAACTATTATTGTTACTGACTATATTTCTATCAGTTTAACTAGAAGGAGCAGTTGGATATTGATTTTCCTTATTAAAGGAAAAGCCTAAATAAGGTCCTTCTGCAAAATATTAGTCTCCTTTTCTTGCAGGGAGTCCATCACTATATCTCCTCAGATCTAATTAATATTTTCATATTAAAAAAATGAATTAAATTGAACATAAATAAGGTTGATTTATTGTTTTGTTATTTATCTAATATCATTTTCAAAATTAAAAAGAAAAAAGAATTTAATTTAAAAAGAAATTAATTACCTTCCAGTAAGCCTAGTATAACTGATTAATTTTGTTATAAGATTAAATTGTCTTTCCATAAAAATCTCTAACCCATATTTTTCAAATTTCTTAAAGGCACAAGAGCTTTTTGTATATTAGCCAAGCAATTATGATCTGAAGCTGGTTGTTAGTGGCTTGGAGCTATTACTCTATTTAATATTGAAGAGACTAAGGAACAGAGTAGTACTCCATTTCTTATAGAATTGTATATTGGTTAGAAACTTGTAAACAGTTTACTACACTTTTAATTAATCCATTTAATTAGACTAGCTTCTAATTTGTAAATTTGATCTGCTGAATATGGAAGGTGGATATCTTATGAAATGTCTATTTACCCACCTTTATATTAATTTAAATCATCTTCATTTTTCTTTCTATTAGCTGAAACAGGACTAATTTAATCAGCTCCACCAAAAAGAGATTTATTATATTCATCATTATTTTCATTCTATTTGGAACTTATTTCATTATTACTGTTAGCAGGATAAACTTCATTTCTAATTACCTAAGTAAGAGGATCGGCTTACCTGATATTATCTTAATTTTTCATTAAATTGTAGAGTAAGCCCCAAATAGCATCATGCTCACCTTTCAATATTTCTTCTGTCTTGAACAGTAAATAGAAAGGAATATTTATGTGTTCTTAAACAGATCTTAAAGGTTGTAAAGCAGATTCTATATTAAAACGACACTCCTCCATATTTCTAGGTTTGGTAAAATGCCTTTCTACTCTTTAATTTAGTTTTTCTACTAATTTGCAAAGGAGAGTACCATTTCTTAAAGGATCCTCAAAGAGATGCTTATCTTTCTTGACAATATATTAGCTGAAACCAAGTTTATTTAAGAATTAGTTAGTTTGAATTTCCATTTCTAGAGTAATAGCAATTACTTTTGGAGTATTTTAATTAAATCCTAAGCCACTATTTGCTTTCTATGGAGTCCTATTTGTGCATGGACTAAATGCGTTATGAAAAGAATTATTATTTTAATTCAGCTTGCTTTAGCTGTTAAATTTCAAGAAAGAGTTATTGTAATTATTTTAATGTGAATAATTCACACTATTGTGATTAAATGTATGAACAGTGTTTATTCTTTGTCTAGAAACAGAAGGGCTTTATGACTAATTAATTAAAAGATCTCTTGATGTCCTTCTACTCATGCATCTTCTAGTAGGAGTATTAAATTAAAGAACAGTCTATTTTAAATAAAAACAGTTTTTATATTAAATAAATTAGAAATAATATCATAAAAATAATAATGTATTATTTACGTTTGCTTATCTTTATGTGTGAATGTCTTTGTAGTTGCTTAGTTTCTTGTAAGAGGAATTGTTTGCATTAAGATTTGTTAAGGATTTTCTTTGGCTTGTGTATGATTAATTTAAATTACTACTTGTGTTTTACCTTGTTAAAACAACTTTTTAACTTAAGTTATCATAATTCATATTCTAAATGCTCTTTGGAGATGGTATAGGACTATTTTAACTGCCATTTCTTTATTGTTTATATTTTGGTGTGAAAATGCTTTATTAATTTTAACTAAAACCTCCGTTTATATTAAGATTTTTTGAGCTGCCTTAAGTCTTCAAAACTGGGTTTTGGAATTCATTTTATCTTGGATTGTTATTTCCATTGAGTTTTTTGTTAAATAAAGAACCAGGTTCTGAATCAGTAGGGAGAGTTTTAACTATTCTAGCACTGCAACTGCTAGGGTTGTTATTTTAATTGAATATACTGGTTTAATCTTCATTTAAATATTAATTTTATTTCTTTATTGGGTTTTAATTACTATTGTTAAATAACATTTAATTATAATTATCTGATTAGGTATTTAGCTTTTCTTACTGACTCCCTCCTTCCTTTTATTGTATTTGTTTCTAACTTTTTTGAGCATAAGCTTCAGATCTTTTATCATAGGGTGATTACTTACTATGGAAAAGATGCCATAGATCATCAAGAAGCCCCCAGAATACATCACTGTTTCCTTCCATTAGGTAATCTTCAGAGTTGAATAAGTATCTAGGATTCATTTTCTCAAATTTTCTCAAATAATAAAATAACTTCGTAAAATTAGCTCTGATTTATGACATATTTTTTGTATTTCTATTGATACCAGTTATAGTATCTCCTTTTCCTTAAATACGGTTGATGATATCCAAAAAGATTACGCCATTCTTACAAACTTTAGGGAGCTTATCTTTGATATCTTTAATGTCTTTTTTAATTAAACATATATCATATAACCACTTCAAGCATCTTTCTTTTTATTAATCATTGCATTCAAATATTTACAATTATTTTGTTTTTTCTTTGTTGGGAATGTTTTATTGACTGCCTTGCTGTTCATTATTGTTGTTGCAAGAAAAAATCTCTGAATTAGCACCTGATTCACTATTATTTGAGGTAGATTATTAGTGAGAATAAGAGCGCATCCTACTATTAGCATTACTATTATTACTAGTTTATGATACATATTAGTTACCTCCTAAGCTCCCTTATTACTTTTTGTGATTTTATGGCTATTAAGTAGGTGGAGTAGGGTACTGAGAAGGTTCAATAAGACTTTGATTTGATCTATTCTTTGATAATTATTATTATTAAATACTATTTTCATTCCTTGTAGTTGTTGATTCCTAATTTTTATTGCTTTAGTAAGAATGTCTTGAACTTGCTGAGTTAGGTATGTTTTTATTATAATTTTAATTCTATTAATTGAAATTAGCATTTCCTTAAGGCTGCTATTAAGAAACGTATTATTATTTACCTTTATTTATTTACTTATTATTCCCCAAAGAATAATTCTATTCTTCTTTAATACTTAAATCAAGCTATTCAATTTCTCTCTTTAATTATTCTTTAGATTGAGAATTCATTATTGCGCATGAAGTTCCAAACGAACTATTGAGATAGCCGGAAGATTAATTAACTGAAAAGTTTGCACTAATTTTTTAAACTTCTTTTTTTTAACTTTATATTTTACTTTTATCAAATGTTTCTATATTGAGAGTCTTTTATGCAGAGTTACTTTATGCGCTATAAACACTAGTATTTATTGTTTAATTTGATTAAACATTAAAAGAACTAGAGTGTTAATGATGATTTTAATTTGGTTTTATAGATTTTACAGGTTTTTATGAATTGGGCTGAGGAGGTAATTAAATATTTGATTGTCTTTAATTGTTTTCTTACTAGTCTTTCTTACTTTGAATAGATATACTATTCTTATTAAACTTCTCATCATTCGGTTAATTACTTTTGATACTATTGTTATTACCTTTGTTGTTCTTAGAGTCATTCAAATAATGAGCTACTTTCATTACATTTTTCTATGAATCAAAAGAATTTGCTAAATCTTGTTATTAAAGAGGTTAAGATAACTTTTCTGCTTTGTTTTTTACAGCTGATGATTAAGCAGATGAGTTCTATGAAAAAGGAAAATAATTATTTGTCATTTTTTTACGATCAACAAATTATTCAGATTCATTTTGTTTTTAAAATGAAGCATCTGAATCAAATTAAACTACTTTTTAAGCAGCAAATGCATTTTATTATTTTTATTTGAAAGAACCTGTTTAATAAGGAGAAGAAGGACGAAGAACTTAGTAGCTATTTTCTAAAGATTGTTTAAAAGTGCTTTATTTATTGAATTATTCATCATTGAAACTTTCAAAGTGATTATTTTCAGGAACAAAATTTAAATCAGAAGCATAAAATAACTCAGGCTCGCTACTTCTTGAAGAGAAATGTCTATTGTTGATATCATCTTGATCAATTTATTATACTTTTTAATTTGATTATTAGCTCGAATTGTGAGATTATTCAATAGAATTCTTGCTGAATCCAATTTATTACTAAGGTTGGAATGTCATCAAAATAGGATTTTATTCTAAAACTTAGTCATCATCTTCAGTGTTAAACTTTCTATTTTACTATTGTTGATTTGGCATTGGAGGTCTTTTTATTCCATTTTTTTATTAATTTTAAAAAGTTCCATTGAGTCTCATTTGCATTAGCTTTTTCTGTAAAAATAACCATTCGCAAAAAGTTTGGATCGACTCTTATTCCTGTATAAATAAATTAATTTAGATATTAAGAATTTTATTTGAAAAAATTTGAAGTTTGGTTGTTTGTTTATAAAAAATCAAATTAATATATGAAATAACCTCATATAAATGAGCAGGAGTGATCCCCATTAAATGTGTAGGAAACTACACGCCATTTTTATTGCATTAACATTTGATTTCACAAATAATATTATTCAAATTAGCTATGCAGTTATTAGGATTAGCTAAATTATGATAATTTAATTCTTAAAGTATTTGACTCTACTAATATATTTCAGTGACTATCTCTCCTAATACTATACCTATGAAATAATTATAAATATTCATCAAATTAAAGAATAACTTCCATTTTTTAACTAACTCAAAAACATATTTAAGAAGTGCTTTATTAAAAAAATATTTAATTTCATGCCAAACAAAGTTTAGTTTTTCTTTGTTTTTTCAAATAAAAACAATGGATATCTTATGAATTAATTAATCAATAACTTACCACTTCTAAGATCTAAAAACGATTACACTTATTTGCAGTTTTATCCATTCAAGCTTTTTATCCAATTTAAAAGCTATTGAGATGATGTTGCAACCTTTTGTTTTACATAAAACACATTAAAACTCCTAATTCAAAATTTAATTTTGAAAATTATAATGAAATAGTTATTAAACCAAATCAACAACATAATGATGATTATCAAATGCTTAAAACAATTTAAATTTACATTAGGTTTCATCTCTATATCTATTAATATGTATCAATAATTATCCACTAAACCACGATTATCTATCTACTTCCGATAAAGCTTGCTAAAATAGTATACTGCTTAAGATATAGTAGCTAATGCTATTTGCTATATATGTGTGTAATATTTGAAATCTATTTACTAAAATATTAATTAATTTATAATTATCTTTTGATTTCAGATATTTTTTGATTGGCTGTTTATTTAATTACTTTTTATTTTTTGTTTGTTTGTTTGCTTGCTTGTATTATCTTTTTGTATGTGTATTTGATTTTTATTCAATTGAGTTTTCCTTAGTATTTGTTAGTTTGTTAGATAGATAGTTGGTTTGTTAAATTCTTTTTAAATTCAAAAATATTAACAAAAATCAAACAGAATTCTACATGCATGCATTAGACATAAACTTTACTAAACAATTTTTATTGAATATTGAATGAAGTTAACAAATTTGGATTGCTTATTCTTTTGAAATTTATTACTATAAAAATGTAAATAAGACACAATTATAATACTATTTATTTTAATTATTAAAACGAATCATGATGATGATATTCAATAAATATTTATTTTATTTTCAATATTCTTTTGGTGGATCTCTTGAATAGAACTATTTTTTGCATTTAAAAAATATTTTTAAAATAAAATAAAAATAAAAATAATTTACTTTTAATTATTTCTTTTAATCTACAAAGCACATGATATTACCTTTAATTAAAGATATATATTAATAAAATATTATTAAATAATGAAACAATTACCTAAAGGATGATAATCAATATCAATAATTTTATCATCTGAAAACTATTTGTCTATGGGACCTTATTCACTATTGGAAAAATATACAATTAAGATACTTATTTTTTAAATAGATGAAATTTACCCTGTTTAGAAGTGCAAAACATTACCAATATTATCACCACTAACAAATATGTGGGATTAAATAGGATGCCATTTCAAACAAGTAATTTCTCCATCACTGCAAAATGTATTGACCGGTTATGATAAATTTCTAATATCAAATAACTTTATAGCCCTATCTTTACCACTTTTAATTAAAAAAACTATTATCATTATGTTTCAAGAACATTTAAATATTACCCTGTTAAAAAGTTATATCCATTTGGATGCCATTTTCCAACTGTTACAGGCTAGTTATGAGCACTCCTAAATTATTTTTTATATTTACTTAAATTAAATCAATAAATAGAATAAATACAATTCTGCTATATTTTATGTATCTCTAGGATCCCATAACCTAACTTTTGAGTCATCTGTGCTAATAATTAAAGCTTTTTAAGGGTTCCATTCACATGAAGTTATTTCTTTTGTCTTATCTAAAGAAATTAATAGAGTTGAATTATATTTTATATGATCAATAATATACTTTCTAGTTGTATTTCTTCCTCCTCCTTTTGAATATCAAATATACTTATTATCTTTCCTCCAGCAACAGCTAATTTTGCATCAGTTGGAGATGGACTATTATTATAATTTAATTATATGTTTTCATGATAAGTAAGCAAATAATTATAATTACGATATGTCTACTAAGTCTTATACTTTAGTAGAAATACGCTTCTACTCATCTGATTTATCCTCCATAACTTTTTTATCATCCATTTAATTCTTTAGATTATTTAAGATGTAATCTAAAAAGTAAATATCTCCCACTTTATCTCCAACAACTATATGCTTACCATTATTTAATAGTTTCATACTACCTAAGCCTTATATCTTTATAATAACTCAAATTAATTCTTAAGGATATGTAAAGTAAGTAATAGTAGTATTTCATATTCTAACAAGTTTAATTTAATTACATCTTTAAAGAATCTTTAACGCTATTGAGGCTTATAAAAATTTATAATATTTATATCTCCCTTAAGCAAATGATTGCTCGTGTTTGTTGTCTTTGCCTTAGTATATCCCACTGCAAAACTCTTTCCATTATTAAGCCACTTTAATTAACATAAAATAATTACAATCATATCCCAACCAATCTAAATTCATACCAGCAGACAAAGAGGCTAAAGAACATTTGTTTTCTTTTCTAATTTAACTTTAAGACTTTAGTTGCATATTAAACTTTACTCTTTATCAAAGCTCAATTTAAACCCATTTTCTTTCTAATAATTATGATATAAATATTGATAACAAAGCATTGAAAAAGAGTATATAACAATATTTACATCTTAAATCATGTTTTAATGATATTGTTGTACAGTGCAATACTCATCAATAGAATTGTTTTTTTACTTTTAAATTAATTTATTTTAGGTTGTTTTCTTTAATCTTAAAATAGAGTTAAGATTTGTTAAAGTACCATTAAATATGAGATTATATTTCTATTGACAGAATTTTAAAATGTTCTAACTAATGACTCCCAACCTTTATTTTCCTTGTGAAAATAGTCATTTTCAGCATTCATACCTTTTTTCATGGCCATTTTATATCAATCTTTCTATTGAAATATTAAAATAAGACAAACTTGAACTAGTTTTAACAAAGGATATTAACTATTTGTGATCTATTGATCAATTATTAATAATCAATAAATATTTGCACAAAATATTATAGTATCTATTTATTACACAAGCAAAAACCTTCAAATGAAAAATATTTTAAATTTATTTATCAAAATAAAAAGCTTTATTTTCTTTTAAAATCTAAATTATTTCATTAATAATATTATTAAAACAATTTTTTAATAAAAATATTTAGTATTTTGTATTTAAAAATTATTTTTAGTTACAACTTAATTTAGAAATTAACTTGTTTTAAAAAACCTTATAATAGCATTTTATGAGCAAGGCTCAATTCTTAATTTTTAATCATTTGAAAAAAACTAATAAAATGTTAATACAATTTTTACTAAATATTAAAAACTTCTTTTGAGAAATCCATTTATTTTTACCAAAAAAGCATTAAAATTAGATAGAATTGGATTAGAAAATATCATTTTAAAATTTTGATCAATAAAAATTTTTTTGATAGTTCATTCTTGTCACTTGCACCTCAACCTTATTCAAGGATGCTAAATTAAAGAATAAATTAAATTTGAAAAGAAATATTTAGTTGTTTGCAGGGATTATTTAGACATTTATTCTAAATCATCAAAAAAATCAAACTTTTTTTCTGAAGAAATATTTTGTTGATAATTATTTAAGAATTTTATTTGAACAACAAACAAATGTGTTTTGTTTTTAGCAAAATAAATAAAATTTTTTGTTGTGAAATATAATAATTGATTTAAGATTGAAGAAGTCAAATTTCTTCTGATTAAAAGTTTTCTTCTGCTTAATTTTACTGGCTATTGTTGAATAGGAAAATATTTTCTCCTTGTTAAAAGCTTGGTATATCTAAGCTGAATTATCTGATTTTAGTAATTTTTGGCATTTTATTTTCATTAGAAAAGTTAACGTCTTATAAAAACTTAGGATTACTTTTCAGATAATTATCAGTAAAACCTGGTATGATACTGTTATGATTCCATTTTTTCTTACTGCTATCTATTTTTTTATTTTAACTATGAGCTTCTGTTTTATTTGATTACTATTCCTCTTCTTCAAAAGCTACATCACAATCTTCTGAACCTAATTAGTTCTATTCTTAGTCTCTCTTTATGAACTTTGCTAATGGTAGAGATGATGGAGGGGCACTGATTTAATTTTAAATGTTCAGGCTATTTCCAAAAATATCACTGCTATCGAGATTCTACATTTAATTAAACTCTGAATCTTAACAACAAGAATTATTCTATTTGAATTATTATTCTTATTATTTTTCCTAATTATTAAGAATTTATTAATAAAAACCTGCTTCAGTTTAAATATTTACCATTTTCTAATTAATCTTTGAGAAATAGGATTTATTTTCTGAGTAATCATCTTCTTCTTCTTATTTTCTTTTTTTGAATGCATCTCTTTAATTGTTTAGCATTTTGTTTTATGTTTTTTATTCATCAAGTTCTTCATTAAAGTTTCTGTTTTGTTTTGCTTATGTAGGTGTAATTGAACCTCTTTCAATATCAGAACAGCTACTAAATTTGTAAATTTAGTTTTATATTGTTGTTACATTTATACTGCTTTGAACTTATTCAGAGCTTTGATTAAAAATAATTAAATTATTGATTTAATCGCTACTCTCTAATGTGTTATTATCGGCATCGCCTTTACAGATTTACAATCTTGATAAATTATTAGATGAGTCATCTTCAATACATAACTTTGAGTTAAAAGGTTAAGGGGCTCTTCTGGTATTATTAACTGGAGTCTCACAAGTATTAATACTGGCATTAGTACCTGCTTGGAAAGTCATAGTTTTGAAATTAGAGGGAATGTTTATTGGTATTTGCTTTGGTGTTTCGACTATAAAGGAATTATTTTAGTTAAGAATTTTATTATTCTATCTACAATTATTAGAAGATATTTCTAAACTTTTATTACATTCTTCATTTTGTTGTGCAATATTTTAATGATGGTCCAAGATTTCTTAAATATTCTATAAAATTTATTTATTTAAATTCTCAAAAGCTTTTACTTATTCAACAAAATTTTTTTAGATTTTATTCTATTCTTCTTAATTTTAAAATGAGTAAAAATTCAAACAACCAAAATTATTATACTCTCTTATAATATTCTCAGTTATTGGAGGTGAATATTCACTAAGGATGGATTTTCGTTAAGTCATTTGATTAATGTTTGCTTTTATTAATATTTTATTATCAAAGTCATAAAAATTGATATCTGAATTTTTCAATTGTTTGTAAATTTCAATGAATTTTTGTTTTGCTTTGTTTAAAAATTAATGCTCTTGTTTCTTTTTTTCAAACAAATATTTTCTTATTTTTATCATAAATTTCTATTTTTACTCTTTAAGCTGTTGTTATTCTTTGTTCTTCTTTTTTAATTCTTTGTTGTTTTATTAATTGTTAATATTGTTTTAGTCTTATTGGATTTATATAACACAACAGTTCTCATTTATGTTCTTGTTTTGTTCTTCGTTTTTATATTAAATTAAATTTTATTCTTATTTATTTTTTATATTGTCTGCTTACTCATCTTTATTTTAGTTTTCTGAGCCTTTTCTTTCAATTGTATCTAATACTTTTTCAAGAGCTAAATTCAATGTTAATTAGTCATTTTATTCTTAAAAGTTATTTATTTTAACTTGATCAAGCTGTTTTTTGTTTTTTAGCTTGGTAATTATTTCTTCGCAACTGGGAAGATGGTATTTAAAATAATATTTAATGACTAAAATACTTCTCTTTCTAATTTTTTTCTCTTTCAATTCACTTAGTATCTTATCAAAAGATTCTTGCTAGTCCATTTAGAATTCCTACATATTCTGTATGAAAGAAGTTATGAAAGATAAGAAAATAACTGAGATATTTGCTACTATAATTATCAAAAATCTTCCAGCTTGAGTTTAAGGAACAATATCACCATAACCAATAGTTGTTATACTGACAATAATATTCCAAATACTGTCCCATAAAGTGGTAAGATCTTCAATAACATAGTATATGAATGAAGATAAAATAATTAGCAAAACCAGGTAAAGCGTAACAAATTTAAAGGGATTTAAATTCAAAAACTTCCTTGTGTATTAAGTATATTGATGAGTTAACTCCACTTGCTAATAAGAAATCAAAGCATCTATTATAAATATTCCTCTTAGCAGTTATAATAGAAGTAGGTTTCTTAATACTTTTTAGTCTTTCTATTGTAGGGCTATTAATGGTATTAGATTTATTATGTACTGAACCCATTAATAATTAAATTAACGAAATAGCAAACACCATCCTGCTTTTTTAATGATCTCTAATTCTTCATTCTTTTTTTGTGGTTTGGCTATTTTTTTATTTCTTTATGACTTATTCATTGTACTTAAAGAATCTCTTTTTCTTTTTATTGGTTTTTATCTTTCAACATATCTATTGCTGTTGTTGTTGTTTATGTTGCTATTTTCTTGTTCTTGATTCTTTTCTACACCTAGAAAAGTAAATTCTTAGCTGCTTTGTTATTTTATATGAAGAGGTTTTTATTATAATGGACTCAGAATATCATTATTTATAAGAGCTGTTGATTTTCTATGTAGGTTTTGTGCTCTTCTTATTTCGTATTTTTTCATTTATTCATTTTTTACATCTTATTTTGTTAAAATTTATGCTCCCTTTGAATTTTCTTACATATGTTTTGGGGTGTGTTGCTATGAACATATTCCGCTTTATTTTAATGTTTGGTTCTCTGAAATTCCCATGATTGAAGTAGTTCTTCTTTTATGCTAGTAAGATATATTTTATTAAACTGATTAATTGTTTTGCTTGTTAAGAGAATGACTTTAATTCTTGTTAAGTGAATTATCTAAAATATGTTAATTATCTTCAACCAGCTTCAAATTTAGTATATTTAATGAAGACTCCCTCTTGACATTTTAAATTTAGTTTAATTCAATCTCTTTTTGGACACCTTATTATGCTTTTAGATTATTTGATATTTTACTATGATTTAAAGATGAATTTTTAGATGGCACCTTTCTTTGTGTAGATTTTCTAGGAGAGTTCTTTTGAGCTGATTTCTTTCTGGGTGATTTAGATTAAGTTATTCTTTTTTTCTAAAGTTTCTTAATGAGTTCTATGATTAATTTGTCAAGGTGGATATCCATTAAAACCCACTAGGATAGTAATGCTAAAGCAAAGCCAAAATAGTTGCAAAATAAATACCCATTTTTAGTATAAAGGCAATTAAAAATTATAATGACAATCTAAAAAATTCCATTAAAAATTTGTCTCAAGCGGATACTGTTATTAGATTTTCTCACAATTTTGTTTGGATCTACCACTTCTTCATCAAAATTTTCACATTTTTAAAAGCTTAATCCTTAGAATTTAGGTCTAGATTTACCTTCAGAAAGCTGAAAAATCTTCTATCTTAAAACCTTATCAGGGCTGCTAGAGTTTATAGGTATAATAGTCTGCAAAGTGTAAGATTCATTTTGAGTCAGCTCTATCTTTCTTTTTATTTAAGGGGAGTCAGCTTAGAAGTCAGGTTAGCTCTAAATCATTCTTTTTGTTTGTAGAATTAAATTTTTTATATTAATATTTAATAATTTTTGTAGAGATAATAATTAAGTAATTTAAAAAATATATTACCCATAAGAATAAAATTCATAGTATCCTTAATGTATCTTAAACAGCTATAAAATCTGGATAATTATTTAATTATTAAATCTGATAAGATACAGCTAAAATCAGAATTTATTATTCCAATTTTTGATAACTTTTCTAAGTCTTATTAAAATCAATAAGTATATCCATCCAATACAAAACACTCATTTATAATCTAATCTCAAATCATTGAATTTCAATAACTAATTGGACAAAAATTCATTTATAATAATTAAGAATAATTAAAGAATATAAACACAAAAAATCTGATTGTTTTTAAATATTGAAAGAAGAGCCTTTAATATATTTTTATAGAAGAAACAAGATGAAGCAAAATAATACAGAAGTGTATTAATTATACTAAAATTTAATAATAATTTTAATTAATAAAATTAATTATGTTTTCATATCAAATATTTATGGAAATTATGCTCAATAAACAAAATTTAATTGTTGTAAAATATAAAAATTTTTTCCTTCTTGCTTATTAAATAGTATAATTCTTTCTTTATTCATTCATATTTAACAAATTATTAGAAATATTCATGAAATAATTTGCATTTTTCTCTTAAAATTTCTTTGCTTAAAATTACTATTTAATTCCTAAAATTATTTTAATTTTTTCCTTTTTAATTGGAAAATAAAATTTATTTTTTATCAATAATTCGTTTATGTTTGAATGTTTTTCTTTATTAATATTTAACAATCTAAGTCTAATTAAATTTAAAGTTATTTTTTTGAGTCAAAATTAATTATTCATTTATCCATTTATTTATTTTAATAGTTTTTAAGAATTAGGTTATTAATTAGTTATAAGAATTATACCTCTTTTCTTAAATTTCCAATATTTTTATTTACATTAAGTTTATCTTTTTTTAAGATTTTTGTAGAAGAGTGAGTTATTAGATTTTGAAATTAATTAATTATTCAAAAAATGAATTCAAGTAATTCAAGGCTAATTTGTAATTGTATTATTTTATGGAGGTAATCTTAGTTTGTTTATTTGCCATTCATAAGTGTCTGAGTAAAATGTTGAAATGATTCTGTGTTTTATATTTTTCAAAATTCCTAAAGAAAAAGGACTTCCAAACTTTCTTGGTAAGTCTTTTAGGTATGTGATTTTTTCCCAAGAATAGAATTCCCCTTTTATTAATTATTATTTTTTAAATTTAGAAATAATTTAAATTTAATGAAATCTTACAAGTTGTTAGATTGAATAGGATATAGTATGTGTGTTATGCAATTAAAAGTATGGTCATTCCAAATATATAAACTAAAAAGAAAGTAGATATTATACTAAATGAAGCTAAAGTGAGGCTTTGGCTTGCTTTCCAATCAACTTTCTCAACAAGAAAACAAATTTACTATTTAATTTTAAATTTTAGATTGAAGTAATATTAAAAATAATAACTTACCTAAATAATTGTTAATGTGCAGACTATATTTTAACAAATTATGAACAAAAAGAAAAATAGGTGATTTCTTTAAGCTATGCAAACTCCTATCCAAGGGCAGTGATGGTCATATGTTGATATACACTTATTGCATATTAGACAGTGCTTAGAGCGAGTTGGTTAATTTATAAAACAATATGTACAATATCTCTTTTCAAAAAAGAATGGAGCAGTGTAATTAGTTATAGTTATGTTCTCATTGTTGTTGTTGTTATTATTATTATTGTTGTTATTGTTGTTGTTAATTATTGAAATTCCATTTTTTAGGTTTAAGTTATTTGGAATTTAACTTGTATTTCCTTGAGTAGTGCAAACAATGTTTGGGACAGTGTTCATTGTGTTTCTCATTCCTGTAGATAGCTTATGGAAATAATTTGCATTACTGCTGTTTCTTTTAGCAGTTGAAAAGTGATTTGGAGTAAAAGACTCAATATGATTGTTAGCATTTAAGTTTTATAAATCTTTTTGAATATTTAAGTTATGAGGATGATTATTTCCATTAGAAGATGGAGTTAGTGGGTTTGGATATTAAGTATTTGTTTGATTAAAAGATTCATTTGATAGATTTGTTTGATTATTTTTGAAGAAACTCATTCCAGCTGTATTTAAAATAGTCAGATTTGATTTTGCAGAAGGAGAATAAATAGCAACAGGGGCTGTATTATTATAGTTTATATTATTTATCTAAGGTTATTAGCCTGCTTTATGCTATTATAGGTATGAGCCTTCTTTAGTGCTTCCTATTATGTGTGAAATAAATTATGAGCTTGGTTATAATTATGAGCCTTAATATCCTTAGATTTATGAGCTTGATCCCTGATGAGCAAATACTACAGTTTTACCCACAAGATTAGAATTATTTTATTTTAATATTGGCTATTATGGAGGTAGACTACTTTTGGATTCCTTTTTCTATAAATTACAGATATTAGAAACACTACCTGCATCAGTTTCTATGTTATTTTATTTATCAATGATATTTGAAAATGTTTAAGTTTTTAATTAAAGCTTTGTCTTCACACTACTCTCTATTTATTCATTAGAAAATAACTGTAATTCCTCTCTTGAAAAACCATTATGTGAGTTTTAATCAATAAAACTTTTTTACTTTTAAGGAGAAGTATGAAACCTTACATTTTCTTATTAAATTTCATCATTATTATAGGTAAATTGCTAGCTATTAGCATTCCTATTATTAGCTAATTTAATAGAAGCTGCTTTATCTTTGAATGAATATGAAGGTGATTAGTTATTTTTGGTGCCTTAAGGTGCAAAATAGTTTTGATTAGAATTTATACTTGATTGGCTATATTTAGCAACAGTATTAGTGCATTTCTTTGTAAGAAAATTCAGATCTTTATTTTAGATTCCATTCAAAGATGCAAATTATTATGGTGACATTTAATGAGGAGAATTATCAGTAAAGCAGCTTTTGGTAGTATTCTGAATGTTATTACTAATTTTATTATCTGTTAGAGTCAAATGAACATTTGTGTTCGTACTTAATGGCTACAATAATTAATTTGTAAAAGAAATACTGTCAGGTATTTTATTACGCTCATCATTCTTTTCTTATCCCATTTCTTTAGAATGATAATTTAAATTATGCAAACTCTCCTAAGCTCTATTTGCTAGAAATACATTCTCTTAATATTCTATGATTTAATCATCACTACTTATTTTCTAATTTATATTCTTAATATGTAATACTTTAAGTTAATCACTATCTTCTAATATCTCTCTCTATTAAGGATCTGTAAAATTTTTATGGCTGTATTCTTCAATTCGTGATTATTATTAGTCTAATTGATTCTCAGGTTTTGTGTTTAAATTTTCCTCAATACTTAAATTGTTATTTAAGCTCAAATTATTTTATTTTAGTTTTTAATTGCTTTAAAAGAATTATAGGGGTTTTCCTTTCTTATTTGAAGCAGTGCTTGAGCTACGAATTTATTGCTCAAATGTATTTTCTACAAAATAGCTATTCTTTGAAGAGGAAGCACCAGATATATGTTGTTATTTATTTTGATAGATATCTTAATTTTAAAATGATTTACTCCTTTTATTTAACTAAGGACTATTCATTTATTGGGTATGATTTTTATCTTCTTCTATGGTTGTTTCATAATTAAAATTGTTTTTAAAGGCAAGGTTGCTATTGTTTTATGCATTTCCTTTTTTATTCATGCCAATATTTCCAACAAATTCAACAAAAGATGGATCTCTCTATGAATTATTAAGGATATATCCACCGCCACCTTTACCTTTCTACTGAGAGTTAAAGTGATTGCTGCTTTTCCTTGAGTGATTGTATGAGTTTAGGAGTTTGTTTGAAGATAATGCAGAGTATATAAATTCCTATTCAAAATTAGCATCAAAATTAGAATTGTTTATTGAATTTGGACATTCATTCCTGAAAAGTGTTTTGCCCAAATAATCTTATTAAAACCTTTACTTGTAATCTCTATAAGAGGCCTCGTCATCAAGATATTCTTCATGTTATTGCATATAATTATTTTAATCAGGTGTGTTAAAAGAAAGTTTCTTCTAGATAAGTTCCTAAAAATAATATTATTATTGTTAAGGATCAATATATTAGATAGGGGATAACAAATCCTATTCTTTGATAGCTTCGCTGCTGTAGTTTTATTAAAAGAATCTAACTCCTTCTGGACAATTAGGTGATTAAGTTATAACTTATGGAGAATTCTTCTCTCTTTCCTTATAATAAACACCTCCTTGATGCTGAAATTCTAAAACACTTTAAATTTTTGGCTATTTACTTTTATATGTAGGACTCTAATGAGATTCGCTGTAAGTAGAAGCAAAATAACTTGAATTATCTCTTGGACTACTTAAGATGTTGCATGAAGGCTAAGTATTTATTTTAATTCCTTAAACTTAAATATCCAACCCTTTGTATTTTTATTCTTCTACAAAATTAACCATTAAATTTTCATGGTTCAACAATTCTTCTTTAAAGTTTCTTCCAAATGATATATTATAATTTGTAATAACTTGGTCATTCAGATTATTAAAGTGACTTAATTCATTAGAAATATGGTTATTTTAAAAAAATTAGCTATGCTAAAAGCTTTGTTAAATATTATTTTAATGTAGACTTTCTTAATTTTCATTGATTTTATATTATTAGTTTTATTTCATAATACTTTTTTATTTGTTATTTAAAGAAGGAGTTGATTTAGCAAGTCGATTTTACCCTATCACTTTCACTTCTAGTTCGTTTATATCTTGGTTTATCTACCCAGAATCATCAATAAAAAGTTTTTATTCAATGTTTGGTGAAAAAGATATTTTTGCTTTATATTTTTTTGGGCTTACTTATTCTTCAATGTAATTTTCCCTGTTTGATTGTGGATCAAATTAAACTAATTTTTATTATTATTAAACAGCATCAACCTGTGTTTGCTCTTATCTTTCAACTTTTGAGAGAGTTGTTCCAGCAATTTTCTTTTTAAGAGCCTTTAAATGATCATTGTTTATTACATTTTTTGCCTAATTTTCATTTGAATTACTAGGTACATGCTCATCAATATCTCCATTAAAAGCATCCTCTTCATTCTCTTGGCTTTTGCTTATCTATTATTACTTTTCTTCCTCCTTTTCTTCTTTTTCTTCTTCTTCTTCCTCTTCATCATTTAGATCATCCAAGCATATTTATTAACTTTAAACACTTTCTGAGTTCTCTCTAAAGCTCTTTACTCTATCTGATTCTTCTTCATCATCATCGTCTACTTGCAATTCCTCTCCTAACTCGTAATTATAAAACTAATTGGGATATATTTGCATAGCTTGCATCACTGTGATTGCTCCTTCAGATTCGCCTCCCATAAATACATTTGTTTCAGGATATACTTCTGTTACTCCATAATTCTCTGTTTACAAATGTTTTTAACTTTATTTAGTAGGCTTTCCAAACTCTGAGACAGTAGCTTTTATGCTATTTTGAATGTATTTATATGATTCTTCCTTAAGTAAATCGTTCATTTTATTTTAATTAACAATAGTTTTAGATGCTTACTGTTGCAATCCATTCAAAGCTAATTAATTAGAACTTGCTCCATCATGAACAATTTCATCGCAAATTTAATATTTTTAGTTATTTTTTTATGTATTTCCATTGCTTGTTAAATCGGTATGAGAAGTTTGATAATAAATATGTGTATTTGGTCCCATATAAAAATGGCTTGTCTATGGTTATTATGATGTAGTACTAAATAAATTATTCTATATACAATTTTAAGAAAGTATTTCCTTTTAAGTTATATCAGGATTGTTACTATTTTATTCTTAGTTTTAATTTTATATTTCATTTTATATTTAACAAGGTCTAATATCGCTATTATTTATCTACCGTTCTTCTTCATAATTTCCATTTAATTTGGCTTAAAAACCTTGAACTGAATATTAATTGCCATCCATCTAGCTACTGTAATTTACAGCACTATTTTAATTATTAAATTAAGAGTTTTTTGCATTATATCCTTGATTATTTTTAACATTATTGCTCTAATTTTATATTTATGAAGTCAATTAATACAAGGCAGGAACAAACCCTTAAATATTGTCTTGATAAACCTGATTTAAAGGATTATAATGAAATGAGGTACTGTTAAAATTATTATTCATATCTTTCATATTTGGGTTAGTATTATTTGCTTATTCCTACGTAGCAGCATTTATGTTTAAATGGGGTTACGAAATCATTTCAGATTAATACTCATCATGAAGCTACGATTTACTAAAATTAGCTTAATTTACATTCTAATTCACAGTAGAAAGTTGCTGCGACATCTGCTATTACTACTAAAGCTGTGCTTATATAACACTTGTATGATTTAATTTAGATTAGATTTTCATGATAGAGAGCTCTTTTTTGTTAAATTTCACAGCACCTGCTCCACTTAAAGTTTATTCGCGATTCATTTGAGGCACCTAATTGCTCTAAATATCCTTGCTATTTAATATTGAACCATCTAATTAGTAGGATGTCTATTATTATGAAAAGAAAAATGCAAATTATATTCAAAATAGAAATTATAATTATCTCTTTAAACAAGTAATTTAATTAACTTTTCATAGATTGTTGATAGAACGAATCAATGAATGGTTTTAAAAAAATTAAAAATATCAATGTAAATAACTCTTACTTATTTACATTATTAATGAGCGGAGACTTTTTCTGCATATCGAACATAGCCAGGATTTCTAAAAACAATTATATAGTAAAAGGTTACACTTAAAGACCAAAATATCCTTTAAAATATAAAATTTGGTTATTAATTGGACAAATTAAACATGAGAATTGCCATCAATTTAACTAGAAAAAAATTTAATTTATGATTGAAGGATTGATTGATTGATTAATAGATCAGTTGATTGATTGAATGAATGAATATGAGATGATTTATATTTTGAAATAGGATTAAAAATTTAACTTTGTTTTGAATTATTCTTTAATCAATTTTTAATTGCTGGAGCAAATATAAATCAATCAGCATGTAATTTATTGATTGATTGATCAATGCTTCAATATCAATCAGCAATTAGTTTAATCTAAAGTCTAGTTAAATACATACATACATAGAGAGATAGTATGTAAGAATGCAAAATACTAAATTGAAATATTCTTTACCAAAAAAAAATTAAATTGATGCCCAACTCTCTTGTAAAAATCTGTTCTGTAAATTGTAGTAAAATCAAGGCCAAGACTTGGAAGATTATGTAAAGGACAGGTGCCAGCCTCCCTATTATCCAAAATGTAAAATAAAAACCATAATTGATTAATAAGTGAAATGAATAAGTGGATTTTTTGCTAAACACAAAAAACCAAAGGTAAAAAACCAAAATGTTTATGAAATACTTCTGCCCTCGAGCCACTTGCATTTTAATAAATTAGATGGCTTCCTCATTTTGAGGAATTAGTAAGATAAACTATTGGATAAGTGGTTTTGGTGATCTTTTTACCCTTATCTCTTTTTGTGTGATTGCTTTGATTTTTACTTTTTGTATATATATATATATATATGAATGCTATCTTTTTTTCTTTTAATCTCTATCATCATTTGAGTACTTACTACCTATTTCAAATAATTTCTCAAAAAAATTCACTCTAGTAAAAAATTATTCAGAATTTTTTATCTTTCATTACAATATTACAAATTACATATACACAAAATTTTATTCCTGGATTTTCAGTAATCATTTTTCCCTTTCAAGCCATTCTTTTTTCATTCATTCAAACAAACTATTTAACCAAACGGATTTTAAGAATCATATAAGTAACTCATTCAAAATTCTATTTTCTTTTAATTCTTTCTCATTTTTTTCTTTCTTCATCTAACTGAATACTTTTCGTTTAAAATATCAGTTAAATACTTTTCACAGACCCAAATTCAAAAAACACTAATTCTTCTTTTCGACTTGCTAACTTTATTTCATTAACAATTTTCTAACTTTACCTAAAAAAACATAAATCGAATTATTTTTATAAAGAAGTTTTAACAAAAAATAAATAGCTTCAATTCATAAAATAATTTAAGAAAAATACTATCTTAAAAATTGAACAATTTCCAATTTTAAAATAAATTGTATTAGATATTTTTAACATTTTAATCTAAAATTTGATTTAACAGCCTTAATTTCAAAGAAAAATAACCTCAGTTATTGTATTAGAACTTTTAATTATAATTTATATTAATGGATATGCTTTAAATAAACTATTTAATTTAAAGATTGAAGAGTAAACATTTTAAATTTAGCATTTCATAAAATTCTTGATATTAATTATTTAAAATAATATCAGATTTCATAAACCAAAGCAAGTCTAATAAAAAAACTCACAAATGAAAAGTAAAATAATGAAGATCATTATTGTTATTATTCTTTACTTCAATCTTAAAAATTGAACAATCAAAAGTTTTAAAATAAATTTTATTGGATATTTTTAAAATTTTCACTTTAAATTGGATTTAACAGCCTAAATTTCCAAGAATAAATCACCTTATTAATATATAATGAGACTAATCTGTTTATAATTATAATTTATATTAATGTATATGTCTTCAATAAACTCTTTAGTTTAAAAATTTAAGAGTAAACATTTTAAATTTAGCATTTTTGTAATATTCTCTTTTGATATTAATTATTTAAAATAATATTAAATTAGATTTCATTAACCAAAAAACAAATGTAATAATTTAACCTACAAATGAAAAGTAAAATAATGAAGATAATTATTGTATTTATTCTCAAAATCGATGTTAATGTATTCCTCTGATTATATATAATATCTTTCTTTAAAGTGAGTGATAATAGTGAATATTTATAATTTTTTAAATACTTTGTTATTTTATTTTAATAATATATATTCTTAACATAAAAAAAAAATTAATTCTTTTATTATTGATAATGCTATTCATCTGATACTATCTTTCTTTTTTATTTACCAAATATCATAGATTTCTTTACATCCTTTCAAGATGTAATAAACCATTAATATTTTGAAAGGAATAGCTATGCCTAAAATAGATACAGGAGAGGCTAAGACTAATGCAGCAGAAACATTGAATGCTATACAACCAACAATTATTCCTAAATAGAAACAAAATATAAAACAACCTACTAAATTACAGTACAAACTTATGAATGCCCAACATAATCCTGATGATAAAAATGACATTCCAACATAAGCAGCATAATTAGAAGCATCACCCATGGGAGAATCTTTTACTTTTATACATTTACCTGAACAATCCATATTCTAAAATTAGAATACTACTGTATTCAAATAATATTTAGTAAGATTATATAACATCTGAAAAATTAATATCTTCATTTAGTTATATTAAGCTTTGTATAAAAATAGTAATACTCTGAAGAGCATTCCCCATGCAAAGATCCCGAAGTACATAAATAAATATCCAGTAGACCCAGTAAGATCAACATCAAGAAAGAAATTAGTTTAATCAATAAAGCAATTTTCTTTATCCACATCAACATAGATAGCATCTTTAAGGGGATAATAATAACAAGTAGTAGTTTAACACGATTCAGATCCATTATATACTTTTTTTTCAAAATCTCCTCCTTTAAATCCATTTATAAATGAAGAAATATAGCAATACAAAGTCAAAATAATAACAATTATTGTTGCTACTATCTAAACATATTTCTTAATCTTCTCTTATCTTTAATTATTTGGATTTTACTTATTCAGCAGTAGGTTTTCTTGATCTTCCATTTTCACTAAATTCTTTTTTGTCTTTTATCTAAACTTTTATTAATACAATTTTTGGTATTTTTCTTTAGTATAATTCCTTTTTTATTTTTTATTATGGACAAACAGATAATTTCTTTACTATTTATGGCTAATTATTATTTACCTAAATTTTATCAATCACTTATTTATATTCTCTCTACAATATAAATTAAATATTCTAAATAACAAATATTATTATTTCTAATTATAGAAAATATTTCAGATTTCTAATATTCTTAATCCTTTTATTATTACCTAAATAATTCTTTTAATACTGAAAATAATGAACTCAGGTATATCTGTTTCATTAGCAAATATATTTTACTCTTCTTTTGTGCCTTTCTTTGATCATTTATTATTTAATTTAGATGAGTTAAGTTTTTGATACTCAATAAGCATGTCTTAATTTTACTGCTAAGAAAAAGTATTAATTTGAGTTGTATTTCTTAATTAACTTTATTACCCATATTGAAGTTAACAGTTTTTATTTAATTGTAAAAGATCTTCTTTATTAAAACAATCAATAGATAAATTTGTTATATTTTCAAAGTTTTAATGTGAAATTTGAGAACTCTATTAATCAAAAACTTAATCAAATTTTTTTTTTTGCTTATCTTTTCATTCGAAATTAGAGATATTTTTTGTTAATTTTGTTTTTATGCTTAATCATTAGCATTTTAACTAAGATGGACATTAGCTTTGTGTAATTAATTCTAAGTTATTTTTTAATTACTTCCCTTCTCTCTGCGTTATAGCTTCTTAGATATTTTCTTTTCCAATTAATTCTTGGTTTGGTTTTTTTGTCTTTTGAGCTTGCTAAGATTATTTTCTCATTTTCTCTCTTAGTTTATTGCTATTTTTCAATTAATTTTTATCTGCTTCTAGTTCTAATCAGAGCGTCTTACTTTTGATCATCCAAAAATTAACTTTAAGGTTGATCTGTTGATTGAATAAATTCAAATTAATTTTAACTGTTCTACATATCTTTAAAATAGATTTAACTTTTTTCCAATCACTTTTTTTTTTTGTTATTTTTTAATGAGTCAATGTTTTATTTGAAAGTTATTTTTGTTAATTAAAAAAACAATCAGTAGAGAAATATACTAATAATTAATATAATAACAAAAATTGATATGTTTTTAAATTATTTTAATCTAAATTGAAAAATATTAATTATAATAAAAAACTTGTTAAATAATTCATTATTTAATTTAAATTTAAATTCAGTTGAAAAAATTTACAAGAAATATTTTAAATCTTTATTTATAATTCTATTCATTTTAAAAAAATTCGAGTTTTTGGTGTTTAAATTTTAAAAATAAATTTGGTGAAATACTAAATTTTTACTTGATATCATTTTCTTTTAAGTATGGAGTTGTTGTAAATAAAGAGCAAATTATCACTATTTTATCATAATTTAATAATACAAATTTATTTTTAATCTTTATATAATTTATAAAAAGATATTTTTAAACATAAATAGCTTAATAATCTTTTTAATATTTAATTTGGATTATAAAAAAAATTAAAAATTTATTAGTTTAATGTTTTAAAGTTTTATTAAAAAAGAAAGATATTCAAATATAAAATATACTTTAAAATAAAAAACTTATTAAGGTAGAGAAGAATTAGTAGTTATTACTTCCATGAATGCTAAAATATTACACATAAATAAATTTAACTTTATTTTAAAATAATCACCTCTCTTATGTTCTATTAAATTATAAATTTTCTTTGAATTCTTTTTCTGATTCCTATAATTTAGAATTAATAAAATATACTAATGTTTATTGATTATTCTTAGATGATGCTAAAATAGTCTTTTGAAAATATTTATTAATTTTTATTTAATAAAGATTAATTTTGATTCAAATAAATCAATCAATAAATTAAACAATATTTTTTTGAAACTTTTTTTCATAATATAAATCAACACTATACACCACATGATTTGAGGTAACTATATTTTTGAATATGGTGAACTTATGAACGTTATATAAAAATTTA
>JH720305.1:322747-349692 GCA_000231825.2 Tetrahymena elliotti 4EA | reverse complement strand
ATAAATTAAAATAAATTGATAAAATATATAAAATATTTTTTATAAAATAGACCATATGTCAATCAAATATTATTATATTATTATTAGTGTTTAATATAGAAATAAAAAATTAGTCAATTTTTAATTAATTTGTTTGATGTTAATTACTAATCCATGAATTATTAATATTATTTTTTAATTCATTTAAAAAAATTTCTAATATTTGTTTTAATTAACAAAATCAAGATAAATGATATGTGTTAAATCTAAATGAATTATTTTGATCTTAAAATGTAATAATGATATTGATAAATTTAAATGTAGAAATGTATCATCACTATTTAAATAAAATATATTTTATTTGATGAAAATATTAAATAATTTATTTCTCAACTATTTTTATTTTTGAAAGATTCAGCTTGATCAAGCTAAGTTGTTTTAAAAGTATCTACTAAATTTAAAATTTACCCAAAAATCACACCCAAATTTTGAAAATTGAAATTGAATAACTGTTATTTTTATAAAATATATTAAAATTAAGATAATTTAATTGATAGTAAATTTCTGAAATAGCTAAAACACATTCCGCTTTAATTATTTTTATTTTTTCTTGAGGATATATACAAAAAACAGAGAGAGGATGATATCTCAGAGTAACTCCCCTAAAAAGAAAGAAAATTTGAGTGCATTTTTACTATCACCTTTGTTTTTATAGCATTTTGCAATCAAATTTAGAGATTATTGTATTTCAGAGTGATTCTCCTAAAAAATTTATCTGTTCATTTGTAGAGAATCTAAAGAAAATTGGAGTGCATTTTCATAATCTCTTTTCTCAAAATAGCACTCTGCAACAAGATGTAAAGAAGATGCTATTGATGAGTGATTCCCCTAAAAGATTTTTCTGCACATTTCAAGAGATTTCAAAGAAAATTTGAGGGCTTTTTTCAAAATCACTTTTATCTTTATAACACTTTGCAACAAGATGTAGAGATGAAGCTATTTATGAGTGATTCCCCTAAAAAATTTTTTTGTTCATTTCAAGAGAATCCAAAGAATATTGAAGTGCATTTTCATAGTCATTTTTCTTTAAATAACATTATGCGACAAGATAGAGAGATGATGCTATTTCCGAGTGGTTCCCCTAAATGATTTTTTTACTCATTCGTAGAGAATCCTAAGAAAATTGGAGTGCATTTTCATAGTCACTAATATGTAAATAGCACTATGCAACAAGGTGGAGAGATGAGGCTATCTTTGGATGATTCTTCTTAAAAATTTTTCTATTTATTTCTAGAGAATCCAAAGAAAATTGGAGTGCATTTTCATAATAATTTATATATAAATAGCAATATCCAACCAGATAGAGAGATAATGCCATCTAATAGAGATTCCCGTAAATGATTTTTCTACTTATTTTTAGAGATTCCAAAGAAAAGTAAAGTGCATTTTTATAATCACTTATATTTAAATAGCAGTATGCAACAACACGGAGAGCATTTGCAATCTCAGAGTGATTCCACCAAAAAATTTATGTTTACATTTTTAGATATTCCAAAGAAAATTGGAGTGCTTCTTCATATAAGCTAATTTATTAATAGCAATTACTGAGCCTAAATAAATTGTATGATTTACGAATGAAGTACTTGTTTTCATTAATAGATTTTAAAAATTTTGATTTTTTTTCTGTTAATATTTTGTATTAAACTTATTAGTAATGTAGATGGAGTTCTTAGAAATAAGGAATATCTTTATTATTATCATATATTTACAATTGATCTATCAAATCTAATTTTTTGAAATAATTCAAACAAATTTACTCATCTAAATCATCCAATATTAAACCAAACAATTTGGCATGTATTTATAAGCAATTCTCTCTTTGATTAACTTCATTTTGTATCATTTTTACAGCGACAAAATCTTCTAAATTTTCCACTAATTTTTGTTAAATAGGTATATTCAATTTTTTAAATACTTTGATAATTTTTTAAATTGTTTTTCCAAGAGAAAAAACATCTGCTCTAAAATCAGTATCCTAATTAAATTTTCTTTACTCTGGAGGTACATAACTGGGTGTATATCCTAATTTTAACTTAATTTAAGTGATCTCTAATAGAAGAGATACCAAAATCTGAATAAAGGTAAGATCCTTTCTATGAAATAAGAATATTATCAGGTTTGATATCTAGATGAACAATATTGTAAATTCTTAATTAAATAAGCCCATCGATTAAATCTATGATCATTTAAATTAATTTACTTAAAGGAAATTCTATCTATTTCTTCTCTATTAAATTAAGTTCATCTTTTAGACTGTATTTACATTTTTCAAAGATGAGGATAAAAATTGAATCAGACACATTAATCATTTCATAAAATTAGATGATATTTATTTTTTTTTTCAAAACGTTTCATTATGTCTAATTCTTCTTCCAAATCTTCTTTATTTTTACCAAATAAAACTTTAATAGCAACATGTTGATACAAACTCAAACTCTTTTATTGATATCCTTCAAAAACAATACCTTCACCACCATAATTTAATAATTTTAATAAAAAGTAATTTTTATTCTATAACTTTTATAAAATAAGATCCTCTTATTTTTAAAATTTTTTTAACAGATCTTTTTCTTCTTTGTAAAGCTTTTTATCTTTATTTATAAATTTAAAGTATTCTTTGCTCCAAGGCCTTACATTATGCTTTACTGAATTAACTTTTTCTTATATTTAGTCATAACTTTCTTATTTGAAAGCTAATATTTCAGTTTCTAAAGATACTTTAATGTTATTGTATTCAATTTTACTAAACTCAAGAACTTGAATTTCCTATTAAAGATCTTACCATGGCCATGATTCTTTTTAATTGAATTTTAAAGGCTCATAAGAATTAACTTAGTTAGTATCTGACTTTAAAAACCATTTGTTTTTTTACTTCTGATTCTAATTGTTAGTATCCTAAAAAAACATCAAGGTAAATATCAGATAAAATTAATTCATCTAAAAAGAATTATTCTTAAGCTAAACTTTAGATAATTTATTATTATTCCTTTTGGAAATTTTAGCTGAGATTACTGTTATTAATTTATTGTGTACAGTTAGTTTTAACCCTCTATTTATTTATCTAAAACTATTTCTAATTTACTTTTTAACTATTTTTTTATAGTATTATCTTGACCATCTTCAATAATTTGTTAAGTATTTTTTTAAGATACCTTAAAATTTGCTTAAGAGGAAAGTTAATCTTCAATTATGTTGTAGAAGTTATATTCATTACATTGTTATTGTTTCTTTTCTTCATCAAATTAAAAAATAATTTCTTGCTCCTAACTTATAATTTAATTATGAGATTAAGAAAACTTACTTGTTTGAGAGGTATCAAGAAATTAATTATATTATTAATTTGAAGATTAATATATATTTAATTCATTTAATTGTTAAAGATTATTTCCATTAGAAAAATCGAAGAATAAATTTGATGTATTTTGGAATCTTTAATGTTACATTTCATAACTCGAATAATCAAACTCCTTATCAAAAATATTTTTTTGAAGTCTTTTTATTTCTTTCTCAAAATTAATGATTTTTTGTTGATTTTCATAATTTTTTTTTAAATTAAGATTTGAAATTGATTTTTATATCTTAATTTTTGGAGTTTTTTCATTAAATTTTTTAGAAATAGCATTATTTATGCCAACATTTAAATTTAATTTATCTTAAATTGGATATAAATCAAGTTGTTATCTTTAATTACCCAATTTATTTTTCTTTTAACCTTCGAGTTTTGTTTTGCTAATATTTTCATTCTTACAGATAGAAATTTTTTTTGTTTATCCTTAATCAGTTGCCTTTCTAATTTGTGATAGATTCTTTTCATCTTACTAAACCTATGTTATTTTCTCATTTTTTTTCTTTATATTTTATGAAAAAAGTTTAGTATTTGTTTTATTTTTTTATTTTTTGTTCGAGAAATCATCAAATTTCCTTAAATCTTAAGGCAATTATTTTTAATCATTAAGAGCATAACTTTGATTAGATTAATATTATGAAAATTTAATTTAATTCTACTGATTTTTTTCATCAATTGTTTTTTTCTTATTGGCATAAAGTTTTTATTTGTTCACCTTTTTATTTTTTTAAATTTCAATTTCAAAAAGAGAATTTTGTGATTTTGGTGACACTGATTAATAAACATAAGTATTATTTTGAAATAAACTATTTAAGCTTTACTAACTTTGAACTGTTTTCTCCTCTTTTTTCTATTATTTCTTCCTAGAAAGTAAATAAACATATTTTTTTTCTTGTTTTTTTAAATTTTAGTAGAGAAATTATCCTATTTATCCAAGATCATTTCATCTATCTCTACTTTTTATGATTTCTAATCATATTCTTAATCTAAATTGTCATGAGAACTTTGAGAAGATTAACCCCACATTTTTTCAATATTATTTTTTTTTTAGATTTTTTAATTCAATTAACTTTTCAAATAGTTATCAAACTTTTTTTTGCTTGAGTTTTCATTTTTTTATAGTTTATTTTCACTAGCAGATATTTTTTATGAATTATGTTGACATGATAAAACATTCCCCATTTTATTTGCCTAGAAATTAGAAATTTTATTTTTCTATTGATTTAGTTTCTTGTTTTTTGAATTTTATTTGTTAGTTTTCTTAGATTTTTGTGATTTCTCATTTAACTTCTATCTATCACTTTTATACATTGCATCTTACTTTTCTTCATCCAAAAATGAAATTTAAGGTTGGTCTGTTTATTTAATTTTTTCAGATTTAATTTAACTGCTCTACATATCTTTATAATAGATTTAACTTTTTTGAGATATTTATTTTTACATGAGTTTAGTTTTTCAATTAATATATACTTTATTTTGAAAGATATTTTATCAATCAAATATTTTTATCTAGAAAAAGGTTTACTAAAAAAAGATTAGTTTTAATTTAGAGAAAAAGATTATGTCAGATAAAAAATTCTTTAAATAAATAATAAATGCAAATTGATATAAAATTTACTTAAAGTTTAGATGTTTTGTGAAAGAATTACATGAAATATTTTATACTTTAAAACATTTTATTAATTTATTTTAATCAAAAAAGTTTACAAATATAAAATATCATTTTTAATGCTTTCATATTTAATTCAAAAAAATATTTAATACAAATTAAAATCAACAGCAAAAAATGGGTTGAAGGGAAGAATATTACATAATATTTTAATATATTAAAATATATTTACCATACTATTAAATAAATTATAGTTTTTAATTTATTAAACTTTAAAAAATAATAAAAGTAATATTTAAACTTTTTTAACAAATTTTTTTCTTCTTTATAAAGCCTTTGATCTCTATTAATATATTTAAAATATTCTATGCTCCAAGGCCTTAAATTGTTCTTTACTTAATTAACTTTTTCTTATATTTAATCATAATTTTCTTTTTTGAAAACCAATATCACAATTTCTAAAGATATTTTAATTTAATTGTATTCAAATTTACTAAACTCAAGAGCTTGAATTTCCTATTAAAGGTCTTACCAAGGCCATGATTCTTTTTAATTGATTTTTAAAGGCTCAAAAGAATTAACTTTATATCTGATTTTAAAAACCATTTGTTCCTTAACTCCTAACAATAATTATTTGTATCCTAAAAAAACATCAAGGTGTATATCTGATGAAATGAATTCAACTAAAAATAATTTTTCTTATGCTAAATTTTAAATAATTTATTATTGTTCCTTATTGAAATTTTAACTGAGATTATTCTTATTAAATTATTAAGTAGCTAGAATTTGCTTAGTCATAAATTGTTAATCAGGATTTTAATTTATTTCTTCATATTTCAATTCGTTTTAACCCTAAATTTATTTATTTAAAACTATTTCAACATAAACATTTGGTTGATTTAAATTTGAATAGTTTAATATTTTATTATTTTAAGCTTTTTAAAATTTATCTAATTAATTTTTTAACTATTTTTTTATTGTAATATTTAAATTTTCTTAATTTGATTAATAAGAGTGCTAATCTTCAAATACATTTAAAGAATATTTTTAATTTATATATTTTTGCCTTTCTTTCTCTAATTAAATAGAAAATTCTTACTCATAAATTTCACTTTAAATTTGATGTAAGGAAAACTTACTTATTTGAGAGGTATTAAGAAATTAATTCTATTATTCATTTGAAGGTTAATAAATATTAATCTAATTAAATTTTTAAAGATCATCTATTTTTTACCAAAAAGAGAAAACATTTTTAGAGCTTTAATTTTAAATTTCTTAGCTCTAATAATCAAAATGAGCTCTTTTTATTTATTTCTCTAAATTTATAATTTTTTCTTGATTTTCTTACTGTATTTTTGAATTATTTTCTAAGATCTTTTCTTTAATATCAATTTATGAAAGTTTTTTATTCAATTCTTGAGAAATACCATCATTTATTACAAAATTTTGATTAAATTTAGATTAAATGGGAGATAAATCTATTTCTTATCTTTAATTACATAGTTTATTGTTCTTTTAACTTTCGAGTTTTGTTTTGCCAATATTTTCATTTTCATAGATAGAGATTTTTTGTGAATATCCCAAACCGTTGACCATATTAATTTGTGAAAGATTCTTTTATTCTTACTAATCCTAAGTTATTTTCTATGAAAGAGTTATAGAATTTGTTTTATTTTTTTCTTTTTTGTTAAAGAAGTTGCCAATTTTTATTAAATGTTTAGGTCTCTATTTTTATTCTGGTTTTTAATGAGATTAGGACTTAGAAAGTTGAGTTTAATTATGGCTGGTTTTTATTAATTGTTTTTTTTCCTTAATGATAAAAAGTTTCTATTTTTTAACCTTATCATTTTCTTAAATTTTTATTTCACAAAGAGCAATTTATTGTGATTTTGGTAACAAATTTTAATCTAAAAAGAAATTATTTTGCAATAAATTATTAAAACCTTACTAATTTTGAACTATTTTCTCCTCTGTTTTCTGTTATTTCTTAACAAAAATTTAATTAATTCGATTTTATTCTTGATTTTTTCTATTTTAGCTAGAGAAATTATTCTATTTATCCAAGGCTATTTCATCTATCTCTACTTTTTATAATTTTTCATCATATTCTTAATCTAAATTGTCACGAGAAATAAAACTTTGATAAGATTAATCTTATGCTTATTCAATATTATTTTGTTTTTAGATTTTTTCACTCAATTTTCTTTTCATTAAGTTATCAAGCTCTTTTTTACTTGAGTTTTCATTTTTTTATATTTTATTTTGAATAAGAGATATTTTTTATGAATTATGTTGATAAACTTAAACATTATCTATTCTAACTCCATAGAAATTAGATATTTCCTTTAAAAATTAATTCTCTGCTTCACTGTTTTTTGAATTTTATTTGATAATTTAATTTTTAGTTTTCTTAGACTTTTGTGATTTCTCTATTAAATCCAATCTATTATCAATTTAATTAATGGCATCTTACTTTTTTTCATCCAAAAAATTTATTTAAGGTTGATATGATTCTTAAATAAATTAAAATTCATTTTAACTGCTCTACATATCTTTATTTTAGGAATTAACTTTTTTCAGGTATTTTTGTATATTCTTTTTTTACTAAAGTGTATTTAGTCTTTCAATTAATTTATATTTTACTTTGAATACTATGATTTGTAAAAAGATTTAATTAAACCAATAAAAAATTCTTTAATTAAATAATGAAAGGAAATTAATTAAAATTTACTTTCCAAATGTTGATGTTTTGTGAAATATTTAAAAATTTTATACAATCTATTAATTTATTTTAATCAAAAAATTTTACAAATATTAAACATAACTTTAAATTCTTTCATATTAAATAATAGAAACTAAAACCAAAGTTTTAAATAAAATATTTTATTCATTGGTTTTGAAGTTGGCTTTGCAATATAAAATGAACCTATCAACTATTTTTATTTAAATTAAGTAAAATTTTATTGATTTTTTTTGGAGGATGAGAAAAGAAGCAAATTAAATATTTAAAATAAAATTTTTTTTTAGCTTGATTAGATTTTTAAGAAACTTTAAACTACTTTTAGATTAACAATAATAATTTGTAAACAATTTAAAAATAGATTAACTGAAGTAAATTAAGAAGATAAAATACTAATCATATTTTAATTTATAGATTTGTAAGCAAGATGGTTACTAAGTAAAACTAATAACTAACAGATTGATTTATGAGATAAATATTGAGTTAAATTGTTTTTGTCTTAATCTTTATTTTACCACAATAAATATATAATAATAATGATAATTAAAATTTTTATTTCAATATATCTTCTATAAAAAACAAGTATCATCATTAGGTAGTGCTTTCAGCTGGTTTAGAAAATAAACCTGTTCCAGCTGAATTTGAAAATAGACTATTTTATTAATTTCCATTTCCTAAATTTGCAAATAGTCCTGTATTACTTGTGTTATTAGATTAACTGAATAATCCTCCTTTATTTATATTTTAATTATTTCCAAATAGACCATTTTTAGGTGGTTCTGCTTAGGGATTGGTTGTTTACTAGCTTAAAGATTAATTTTAGTTTCCGAATAATCCTCTTTATTAAGGGTTATTAGAACTAGGAAATAGAGAAACAGGTTACTTAGGTAATTCTTTCTATTATTAAGAGAATAAACCATTTTGAGCTGGAGGTTAGTTAGAAGAAGCCAAATTTCCAAACAAACCTTGTCCTACTACTTATTACTTCTATTATTTATCTTATGAGTTAAGGTCATCAACTTTAACAAAAATTTATTCATTTTCTTAGTTAATAGCCTTGGGTGGTAAAGGTTTGAAGTCACTATTTGGTTGTTGTTGTTGTTGTTATTATTATTACTACTACTTATCTTTTAAATGATTGTGAGAGGATTAATCAAAGAGACCACCATTTAAATTTTGAATTTTAATAGCTTCACCAAATATACTTTGTGTCTCTTTAGGTTTTTCCTCACCTGGCTTTGATAAAAATCCTAATCCATTTTATTTATTATCTTGCTTCAAGAAATTTAAGCCTATTGCTGGTGCTTTTTCTCCTCCTTCTTAATTGTCTTTTTTTAAATTACCAAATAATCCCTCTGAAGGTTTTTCTACCTTTTATTCAGCATTTTATTGAGTACCATTTTCTTCTTTCTTTCCAAATAAACCTATAACAGCTGCGCTAGGTTAAAGTCCTCCTAATAGATTACCATTAGTGTTAGTGTTGTTTGCATTATTATTTTGAGCAAATAACCCTGTTAAATTGTTATTGAACAAACTCTTTGATTCATTAGATGTTGTATTGTTGTTACCTAAATTAGAAAACAATCCAGTACCAGTACCAGCAGCAGGAGCAGGAGTAGGAGTAGCTGGAGCAGGTGGTTTTACAATCTCATTTTTTTATTCATCAACATTTTTTGTTATTTTAGCGAATAGGCCTTCTTATTATTCTAAACTATATGGAACTTTAATTTGATTTGAAGAGGTCGTTTCTTATCCTGTTGTTTACTTTATTTCACCAGCTTAAAAGAGATCTTTAACATCATTGTTAATCTTATTATTATTATCTAAATTACAAAATAGCCCTATTTTTTTATCTGGGATAGGGATTTATTGAATTTTAGGAGACTAGACCTTTTATTATTCAGCAGAAGTCTTATCCAAAGAAGGAATGATGTTCTATACACCATTATTAGCTGGTTATTATTAGGCGCTTTATGACTAAGACATATTGTGAAATAATCCTGTATTTGCTTAAGGAGTAGAAGATAGCTAAAATGATGTATTAGGTTATGTAGATACATTTAATTCTTCTTACTTTTAATCTGTTTATCCTTAAGTTAAATTGCTAAAAAGGCCAGCACTAGCTTGCTTTCTAGGTAATTTCTTTTGAGCTATTTCATTTGAAATATCATTTTGAATTTAAACTTACTAAGGAGTTTAAGTTTATTGTTATGGGGTTTGACTTTTGCTTAAAAGGGAATTCTAAGAATCGAAAGGATTAGAAACGATTTAATTAATGCTTGAGATTGTTTATTTAGGAGTAGTAATCAAATTCTTTTCTTAAGAATTTTCCTATGATTATTCTTTAATACCTTCAAGTTTTTTATTGCTTTCAGTATTGGCTTCTGGCAAGTTAAAGAGAGGAGTCTATTTCTATGGTTGGGTAGCATTAAAGAGATTTTATTCCTTTTTTTCAACTGCCTAAGATGGTTGAGTACTATTAGCAAATAATCCCTATAAAGGTGCTACTTATGCCTTGGGAGCAGGAGGAGGATTGATAATAGTTTTAAAGCTATCATCATTCTTCTCAAGAGGAGTACTTTTTTCATCCTAATTAAGCTAGATTGATTTTTCTGGAATATTAATGCTGATATTAGCAGGCTTATTTTAATTTTGAGCAAATAATCCACCAGCATTTTCACCAACAAATAACTTTCCTTTATTTTCAACTGGCTAATTAGGGATAACGACCTCTTCCTTCTTAGTTTGTTAGATAACCTAAGGAGCTTGAATAAATTAAGGTTTTTCTTTAAATGTTTCTTCTATTTCAATCTTATCTTATTCACGATGATTAATAGTAACTATAGTATTCATGTTATTGCTGTATGGAGCATTGAATAAAATTTAATTTTTTTTCTCTGCTTCTTTTTGCTTCACAAACTTTTACAAATATTCTTCCTTTCTTTTCTTTTGAACTTCTAAGATCCTAAATAAAAATTAAAATTTTTATTTACTTTTCAACAATTTTTAAAAAAAAGAATTACTTGTTAATTGAATAGTTCTTTTCACTTTATTCATCTTCCATTTCATCTGTATCATAAGCATGAGCGAAGCTATCCATAACGTGTCTTTTGCGAGATAATAATGCCTTTGAATCATTTTATTCAAATCTATCAAAATTAGGATTAGGAATATCTCTGTATTGCTAATTTAGATTTTATTCTCTCTTTTCCTAATATTTTTTTGATGACTTGCTAGTAGGTTAAATCCAATGAGCATCTCTAATTTTGTTATCATTATTATTAAGTTTTGCTTCCTTTTCCTTCAGAGTTTAACTTTAATTTATATAATGTTGCTTGCTTCTTTTATCTTCTTAGACACTATTTTATCTTGCCTAACCTATATATAATAAACAGATTTTTGAATAAATTAATTTTTTTCAGCTATGTTTCTAATTTCTAATCTAAAATAAAGACAATTACGATAATAGAAGTTTGAATCAGGAGATTAAATGAAATTTTTAGGATTGTTGAAATGATTGTTATTGTTGTTGCTGATAGCATTTTCTTGGAATAACATCTTATTTTATTGCAAGAGTTTCTTCTTTTCTGGAGTTTCTACTTTCATAATATCCTTAATACTCATACCAGATTTTAATTGGGGATGTTGTTGTTGCATATCTCCTTAACGCATGTCATCACTTTGTTAATCCAAATCATAACTAACTACCATCATAGAGTTGTTTGACTAATTGAGATTGAACTCTTAATGGTGAGCAGGTGATATCTTTTTAGAATTGTTGCCATAAGTATTTGTTTGTAAATTCAATTATATTTTTTTGCTTTTATCTGGCTGGAACATTGGAGTTTATGGTATATTTTCTGAGTTCTTTCTGCTCTTATTCTAGCCTAGATTATTATTTTTAGTATTAAAGTTAGGAGTTTATAAGTAATTGTCATTTTAGTAATGTTGCAAATCCTGCATGTTGACTGTAGTTTTCAATTTCAATTAATTTTGAATAATTTAACTACTTGGATTGGGTACACTGAAGGAATCAGTACGCTATCTCTGTGTTGTAGGAACATCAATATCAAAATTGCTAAAAGATGGGCCACTGCCTGTCTAATTTCCAATAAACTAAGAGGACACATGTTAATCCTGTTAATATTAATTAGTATAATGCTATTATGAATTATTTGCTAATTTTTCTATATTCTATACCTTTTCCTTATTTTATGAATCTTACTTATCATTTGACTATTTCTTCTATTCTTTATTTTCCTGTGACTAATTTAACCTATTGACATATCAATAAACAAAAATTACAAATCTGCATTATCGATCAGGACTAAATGAATTGAAATGTTTATTTGAGAGCGAAAAATGAAAAAGTAAAATATATTAATGCTGATTCAACAGTAACACCAAAATGGAATAATTGATACTTGTGCAAAGTAGCAAGGGCAAGAATAATCTATAGGATAAAAAGCATATAAGAAAATGCTTGCTAATTCTCCATTTTAAATATGTGCTTTCTAGTTATTATTTTTTCTTTCTCTTTTCTATTGATTCTTTTTTTATAAATTTTGTTTTCTACTTATTATTTTTTTATCTTCACAAAAGTTGCCTTCTACTTTCTTTCTTTCTATCTATCTAAAATATATTCTTTATATTTTCTGCTTGTACTTTCTTAAATTATAATTAATTTACTTTATTTTATTTTCAATCTTTCTTCATTCTCATTCTAATTCCCTCTCTTTTCTTCGAATTAAATAATTTTTATCAATCAAAATATGAATTGATTCATTTTTGACTTATATTAACAAATCCATTTAACATCATTTTTAAATTATTTATTTCTTGCACAGCAAGCTCTCTTTTTTATTAATTTTATATTTATTTGCTAAGATTTCTTTATTCAATTTATAATCTAGGCAGTAATATTATATAAATTTTCTCCCTTTTTATCATACTACTTCAGCTCAGATATCTTAATAAGGCTAAAATTTTTATGATCAAAAAAATATTTCATTTATTTATTTTGTAATCAGGCTTATTTTCATTTAAAATATAAAAAAAAAATTTGAATATTGAAATGATCTTTTGTGAGAAATTGAAAATTAAATTGATTGTGATAATGAGGATGATAATAATAATTAATACTAATCTATTCAATACTTTGAAATATAAAAATGAAAGTACCTATAAACATATAAATGATAATGATAAAGGGATAGAATAAATAAAACTTAATGACATCAAAAATATAACTTTAATATGCGCATTAAATACTATTAATTTAGAGCAACCCTTTACTAACTTACAGTAAGCCAACAAGCAGAAGAAAATTGGCATAATTATTAGATTAGAATTAAATATTATTAATTTGTGTGTTTAAGTTATTAATATATTAATATTTGCAAGGAATTAAGAATATTTTGTCATAATTGTCTTATGTATGAGTTGATATATAGTAAGCACAGTATTATCACCTTACTCCTTTTCTAAAAATATTTTATTAATGAATGAATGGGGTTATATGTTATTTTATGAAGAAATTAGTTAATTTATGAGTCAATTTCAATCATGCTCATTGAGGTTATCCAATACTAATACCATAACCGAATTTGTAAGAATCTTTAAAGTAATCAGCAACAGCACACAACTTTAAGCTATATGCCTAACCGAACAAGGTCAAAGCAGTAGAAATCTTACCCTTAGAGCTAACAGTGGCAATAGTTTCACTGTCTTATAATCTTTATCTGAAAGCCTAATTTATAATTCACAAAATATAATTAAACACTAAATCAGTTTAATTTTCATTTATTTTTTGCTAAATTTAACTTTTATTTTGATAAAATAAACTCATCATTCTAATAATGTTTAATTTTTGCTTTATTTTTCTTGTTTTTTTAACATTAACTTTTAAAAATACTTTGATTGTTTTCATTGGATATTTATCAACTTATTTTCTTAAATCTTATTTTTCTGAGTAATTTGAACATTTAAAGAATTGAATTTATTACGACAACTGTCTTGGTGGTACCTTCAGAAGCCTTGTAATTAAGTTCACTAACTAATCTACATTTTTTATTTACCTTTTAATTTAGATGTTAAAATATTAGAAAATAAGCACTATGATAATGAAATAATTTACCAAGAGTTAGTAAGCAAAGCAAGCTTAGTCTTATGGGGCAATGTAATTGAAAAAAAGGGTAGAACTTTTATTGATGGCATATCTACCACTGTAGTTGAACATAGTCATGTTTTATAATGTACCGAAAATACTTTCAAAACCAAAAACGAGCTTATTGGTTACAGTTTGGACGTGACCAAAACCGACTGCACCAGTTTAGTACTTGAAGGTAGTGATACTGTCATCAGCTATTTAGGATTAATTATAATTTTAGTAAATTGCATTCTAATTTCAAAATCATACTTTCGTAGTTAAGATCAGCATTGATTTGGGCCATCTTGACATCTGAGCCACCACCGAATTAGGAGTGGAATTACAAGTTCCAGTTTTTATTGAAGAATCTAAGATAAGAGGCATCTAAATTACCAGTATTTGAATCTAATCTAGCAGAGAGGAGGTACTTAGGTCCTGAAGTCCTATTAATAACAAAAATTCATTTTAAATCTTATATTTTAGAATGAACTAAGAATAAATGAGTTAATGATTGATGCTAGATAATTGCAAATAATAACAAGTAAACAAACAATTATTGCTTAGGAGATAATGAATCTTTGAAATTTAATATCTTCTTTTTTTTAACAATTTTTAATAATAAATATTTTTATATCATTTCAAATATTTCTTTTTATTTCTATTGTCTTTTTATGTCTGAAATCCAATAAAATAACTATTGCTAATCATCATTAAAATGTTTTGATCAAGATTCAAGCAACATATAGCTTTAATTTAACTGCTGCTATTGAAATGTGATATGAGAATCTTTAAATATCCTTCAAAAATCAAACTAATAATCTGCTATTTATTGAATTGTCAAATACTATCATCTCAACTTGCTTGTATTATTTTGCATTTTTTAGAACATCCACTAACCCTGAAATAATATATTTTGAATAAACTATTACATTAAGTCTTGTTAAGAACCACCTACGTATTAAGTAGATAAAGTATAATTTGAAGTAGCAGGAGGTTTCATCATACCCATCATAGCTTTTTGACTTTGTTCATTGGGGTTACCTCCGTTTGAGGAATAAGGAATGTCCCAAGAGTGATGAAGCATAAATCTTTAAGAAATGGGTGTAGTAAATTCGAACTTAAATCCCTTAATATGTTCAACTTTGCTTGTAATAGCCTTAACATTTCTAAAAATGGCATGGAAAGGTGGGGGCTTTCTGGAAACTTTCTTGGGACCAGGCTAGGCATATGCACCTTCTTCATCAAAATTATCTTCTGATTCATCAACTTTTAAGTGGGGATCTATATTAGAGAAAGAAGGGTCTTCCAAATTAACTTCTTCTTTCTTTGAGCACTAAACAGTGGAGCCTTAAAAGACCTTCATAAGAATATAATTTATATCCATTTTATGTTTTTTGTTATTTCTATTTTTTCGATTGTTTACTTGCTTTGTTTTTACTTAGTAATTTTTTTTATCTTTTTTTTCCTTATTCAATCAATACGGCTCAAAGCACTTCTTTTGATTTTTTATTTTTGATTCCTTCTAACTTTCTTTATTCATTTATTTGATTTATTTCAATACATTTTACTCATTCTTTCTCCATATACTTACTTAAGAATTCATCATTATACTTTCTTTTATTTTCTTTGATTTGTAAAAAAGATTCTCTCTTCAAATAAAAATGAATGCATATATCTTTTTTAACATACACTTTTTCATTCAATTTTCATTAATTAACATCTGCTCTAAAACCTTAGTTTGTATTTATTTGTTTAATTCATTGATTGCTTCTCTTTTCTTTAACTTTCTAATTTTTAAAACAAAGAAGGTTTTACCCCAAATTAAATTTTTTATTTCACCTTTTTTCTGGAATACTCTTAAACATATTTAATTCATTTAAATTTTTCATTCATTTGTAAAATCTATATCTTTTACTCTACCATTATTACATTAAATATCAAAATTTACAATTATGGAAAGATCTGTTAAAATTTCTAACAAATCTTCAACGCTTCACAAAAAATGATACAAAATAATGGCACAAATGACCATTTTTTATTTAGTATTTGAAATCTCATAAAATATAATCAAATTTCTTAAAAAATATTTTTATATTTTATCAAAAATCAGAAAAAAACTTATAAAAAATCTAAGAAATCTAGAAAAATATGCTCTATGTAATATTTATCTTAATTAAATACACATGTGCCAACAAAATTTAATAATAAAAATAAAAAAATTAGCCTTTTTTGAAAAATCATATTGATCGCAATTTTATTTTTTTCATTTTTATTCTGAAATAATATACTTGTTTTTTACCGTAAATAATTTTTTAATTTAATAAATAAAAATATTTAAAAATTCACAATTTTATTTAATTATTTCATCAAATAATCAATCTAAAAAACATCGAAATTTTGTTTAGATTTTTCTGATACCTAATAATAATCCTAAGCTTTAAAAACCATTTATTTATTATTATTCAATTTTTAAAAATATTTTAATTTTTGTAATTATTTATCAACCTAAATTTAAAAAAGTAAAATCTAATTTAAAAATATCACTTTATTATTTATTTTAAGTTAAAAAGTGTTTTAGTTTATAAGAAAATAATAATTTAATTATTAAATGAAAATTTATTTTACAAAAAATAAAAAACTATAATTATGAGATATTTATTTTAAAAAAGAGTATTTAAATTTTTAATAATTTTGAATAAATAAATAAATAAAAATCAATTATTTTATTAATAATTTAAAAATCAATAAAATCCATTTTTTTATTTGTGAATTAATTATCTCATAAATTTCAAAAAAAAATGATTTTAAATTTTGTCAATAATATAATCTAAAAATGAATGAAATGAATAACACAATAAATAAAAAAAAAAAATAATAAATTTTTTTATCAAATAAATATATTTTGTTTTGTTCTAAATAGGATTTAAAAACAACAGTATGAAGAGTGTTATTAAAAAATGTTGGATTTATTCTTATTAATTTTTTATTAAAAAATAAGATAAGGATAGAATATTTACTTTTTTTATAAGAAATGGCTTTGATTTTGATATGAGCAGAATGTAAAGGAAATTTTTGAGAGATGAAAAATGCTGATGAAAGAAAATTGTGTAAAAAAGTGTTAAATTTAATAAAGGAAAATATAAAAACATATAAAATAAATAATTAGTTTTCTTTTAAGAAAATTAATCATAGAATAATGGTTGGTACAGAGAGAAATTAAAATTAATAAGTGTTTTTTTAATAATTAAAAATTATCAAATTAGAATTATTTGTTTAATAATTTTATTTATTTAAAAGAGTTAGGTAGGTAGGTAGGTAGGTAGAAAAATTATATCTAGAAAACTAGTAAAATGTATTAACTACTTATAAACACGCTATAATTATAATGTAGTTAACAAATTTATTTTATTTTCTGATGATTATCAAAAATTTTTAAAATCATTCATTCATTTTTGGTTAAAATTTTATAATTCTTTAAAGTATTGTTGAACTTCTTCGTTTGGCAAGGTGAAATCTGAATTGTTATTTATTGATTCTATTTAATATTAATAGTTTTAATTAAATATAAAACTTTTATATGAAAATAATAATTTTAGTTACCTCTAAATAGCTCTTCATTTCTATATCCAGCAGGATACTATTTACTTTAGTTTTGGTTACCCCAAGTGAAGGAATTATTTTTTTAGCCACTGTCATACTTATATTATGTTGTTATGAAAGTTGATTATCTAGGTTCAAAATCACTTGCATTTTCAGCATTATCTTCACCTACCATTGAGACTGGTTGTGCATTTGGAGGCTAATTTTATGCATATTTACCACTGTTTGCTATGTTTGCTATTTGTTTATTGCTTTTTGAAAATTTTAAAGATTTTTGGTTGCTTACTTGGGGATATTACTACTATATTTAACTATTTCTAGCTGTTTAAGTATTTTTGTTTGGTTATTTTTACTGTTATTGCTATCTAAAAGATGCAGTGTTTGCAGATAAAATAGCTTCAGGGTTGTTTTGGAAATTTTATTATTCAACACTAGGATTAAAAGAAGGTAATTACTATGAAGAATTTTGGTTTGGTGCAACAATTCCACCTCCAAAAGTAGAGTCAATTGACTATTAATTATAGAAATTATTCTATGTAGTTTGATTAGAATTAGGATTTTAATTGAACCCAGCTCTGCTTCCAGCTGATTATCTATAAGGATCATTTTGCATAGAATTGTAATAAGGATTATTCTAATTAATATAACTTTATCTCATAGTATTGTTTTAGAAGTTATTTTATTGAGTATTTCTGTTATTCGGAGAAGCATAAGGATAGACAAAATCATCATACTCTCTGACATCTTCTCTTTAATTGATTTAATCATTTTCATAATTTTAATTAATGTATTCGTCATCATCATCTTCAATAAACTATCTCATTAATGGTGAAGATAAAAAGCTATTTGCATTTTCATACATATTTTTTTTATTTCTATCTTGTATAGTTCCTCCTACAGTTCCATTACCATATCCTCCATAAATTGTATTCTTTTATGAAGTAATAGGACCACTACCAATAATTTCTTAATTAGTATTTGATCCCATTCTGTTACTATCACTCCCAATTAAGTTATTCTAGTTAATATACAATTATTATTAAAGTTATTATTAAGAACTAATATGATTCTAATTAGAAATAGGTGATAATTAATTAAATCCACCTGCAGCTGCAGCCATACTTCTGTAATACTACTCCTATTGATGAGGCTTATACTAGATTTAGTAATTCTACAATTGTTATTATTATAACTATTATTATTAAATATACAAATTCTTTTTTTCTCCTTCTTTTTCTTTTTATAGCTCCTTTTATTTTTCTTTCTCTAACTTTTCATAATATTTCTTTTAAGCAGCTTTAGAAAAATGAACACCCATTTCAACTACATTTTCTTCTGGCTTATTATTTCCAGTTGTTTAGTTAGTTTGTCCTTCTTCTTAATTTTTGCTATCCTCATCTTTTTCTTAATTATTCTAAACATTTCCTTCATTCATCATGTACTTAAAATCTTCAAAATTCTCTTAATCTGGTTATTAATTCTAGTCTTAATTATTTTAATATTAATCTCTGTGAGCTTAAATATTAAGTTTAATGCGCGATTCAACATTCTATAAGTACTATGGTTTCTTTTTGTCACTTCTAATACTTCCTAATTATTAAGAAGTATTTCTCTACTTAGGAGAAGCCCCTAAATTGTGATTATTTTTCCTTTGTAATCTCTCTTTACTACTATTCTTTTTATCCTTCTTAGAAGGTACACGGAAATTTGATCCAGTGCTAAAGTAAGCATCACTTAATCTTTCAGGAGATCTAATTTGCTATTATTATAAACCCTTTGATGAGCTCATTTCATAATCATTATACATTCCTGATGACCTCATAAACTAATTGCTTGCTGAAATATAAGGCTAATTATTTTAATAGTGTTAGGGACTCAATCCTTTCCTAACTTCATTAGATGAATGAGGAGGATAAGGAATATCTTCTTCATCTTAAAAACATTATTTAATAGCTCCATCATTTAAATGTGGTTTTGGTCCTGAAACATTTCTAATAACTGTTATCTACTAAGGAGGAGGAGGGCTTTCTGTAATCTAAATGTTTATTTATTAATTATAAATTAAGATATATTTATTTAAATTTCAATATTGTAACTTTTTTCATTAAATGAATGATAGAATTTCAAACAAAATTTAAAAATTAAAATAATCAATAACTTTTTTTAGAATTTTAGTTGAATACTATTCTATCATAAATTTGAATGATTTTCCACTATCCTATCATTAAATTAAACAATCTTCTTCTATTTTATCATTAAATTGAATGAATTTCTTCTTCTCTTTAATGTATTTTAATAATTTTCTACATTTTTTTAATCTTGATTAATTTTCTACTTCTCTCTTAAAAGCTATTGCTATTTTCTACTTCTTTCTTTTAAATTTTTATAATTTTCTCAATAATAAATTTGAATTATTTTATGGTACTTTATTTTAAATTTCTAAAATTTTATATTTTTTTATTAAAATTTGAATAGATTTTTTATTCAGTTTTGCTTTTGGTATTTACAAATTAAATAATTTTTAATATTAAATTTTAACCAAATAATTCCAATATCAAAGATTCTTTTTTTCATGCTTTTTTTGGATCTAAATTATCAAATATATTTCATTTAATATTTTTAGAAGATATTTTATTACTTAGAAACTTAAATTGCTGTAACGAATGTTTCTATAATGACTATAATTAATAATTTTGTATGAATTTTTTGAAATACTTTTGAGAAATTTATAATGGCAAATTTTATTTTCTGAAAGTAGAATATTTTCATAATATATATAGTCAAATAATAGATTGTTTATTTATAAACCTTAAAATACTTGAGAAATATCTTGGTGGTTAAAGGGTTAATACAAAATGTCCAGTAAAAAAATTAAAGTTTGATATTTTTTAAATTTTGTTTTTAATTATTAAAAAGGCAAAATAAAATTTATTGTGAGTTTGTAATACCTTGGGAGTTATTTTTTATTTGGTTTTTTTTGAGCGTCTGCCTCTTTGTGTTTAATGCAAATCTTGGTTGTCTTCAAAGTAATCTGGACTTGCAGAAATGCTATTTTATATTTGAATTGGTAAATTAGTAAATTATGCTGATTGAGGCTTTTTGATATTTAAATTTGGAGTTTGTAAATCAGATTTCAATTTCAAAAAATTAATAGTAGAAAACTTGATGAATAAAATCAAAATTTAATATCTAAGTGAGTTTGCTTTTGTTATTTATTTTTGAAAAATTTGACTGGCCTGCTATTGAGCAGTTTAGATTGTTTGTTTGTTTGCTTGTTTATTTGTATATTTATTTATAGATTTGATTGATACCTTTTAAGAAAAACTAAATATTTAAAAATAAAATGTGAAAAAATGAAGGTTATTACAATTGATTTTGATGGTTTTAAGGGTGTTAGTCAAGCCTTTAGTTTAACATTTCAATCTAATTCTTAACCTAATTATACTCGTTTCTTAATTTTTACTTGAGGACTTAGTCTTAATAGTCATTGTTCTCATTAAAGTTATATTAATGCTGCTATTAATTTTTATCAAAATATTTTTTTCTAGAGGTATTTTCACTTCTATGCTATTATGCGGCATCATCACTGAGATGAATATTTGGAGAGCTACCATATTTATTTAAATTTGAATGCTACATCTATACATTTTCTGTTGTTATAGTTATAAAATTTTAAATTTTCTAACAAAAAATCAAATATTTTTTTTCAAAATTAAGGCGTTATCTTTTACAAATTTTGTTTAAAAAGTGAATCAAAGCCATAATAGTTGATTAAGAAACAACTAAATAGGTTGGATGATAAATTAAAGCCCACTCAACTTCAATTTAAAATGCAAAATGCTTAATTATTTACATGCCATTCTATTTAGTTTATTAAATGCCTCTTCTGGAGAGTTGTTTATAAGCAATTTATCAGCTACTCCTATTCCTATTATTAGCAGATTTTATGCAAAACCTATAGCTTTCTTGGGAGTCCATCCTGCAAAAAATCTGCTGATTAAGGGATTGCTTTTCAAATCTATCATAACTGGCTCTCTTGAATTGTTATTCATTATATTATTTAGATGCTTTTTAAAAATATTCTGACCTTCCTTGGCTTTTACGCTTCAGATATTTAATGGAACTATGAACCCTTTATTACTTTTCGTTTAACAATAGCTGCTTTGTTTCAATTTACTATTGATTTAATTTTGATTATATTTTGTTTTTGTTTTCACAATTAAATATAAATTCATTTATTTAATTAAAGATAAATTGTGTATGATATTCACTTTGCTTTTTTATTTAAATATATCTAATATTCATTAAAATATAATTGTATTTCATTAATAAAAAACACATGAAACTCAAGTAAATCAACCAAATCAAATCAAATTAAATAAAAACAGCTCTCAATAAATCTTGTATCAATATGAATAAGCCCCTCAATTCGAATTATGCTTTTTTTATTTGTATTTTATTTCATTTGATCTTATTTTTTATTTTTCTTTTTCTAAATATACTAAATATCTTCAAATCAAAACAAAACAAAACAAAACAAATCACTATCTCTTTCTATCTATATATCAAATACATCTTTTAGCATATCCTTTAACTTATTTTTTCTGTTGGTTTGTATATACCTATCAAGCTAAAATCATATATACCTACCTCTTTTCAAGCAGTCTTCTTTATAAATTTTACATTTTTGAAAATTGTGTTTAAATCGGCTAATTTATTATTCAATAAGCTGATCAATAAAATTATTAATTTTAAATAAAGATTTGATTCCCATTTATCAATACAATATTAACTCCTTAATTTAGAATTTCCTCATTTTTCATAAGATAATAATTTCAAAAATCTACACTATTATTTTGTTAAAACCTATTCTTTCAGTAATAACTCTTTCATCATAAATTTATCTTTTTTAATAAAGATTAAAAAATTTAAGAATAATTTATTTTTCTATTTTTTGTTTATTACTTAAATTCAATTTTAGAGTACCACCATTACTTCTTAGTATATCTTTAAATTATTTTTAAATTTTGTGTGGCTTAAAAATGAAATCTCTAAAAAAGTTAAAAACAATTTTTAAATTTAAAATTATTTTTCTCTTCAAATTTGAATAAATGTTTCTCAAATAAATACGAAATAAATTTTAAATAATTAAAAATTTTAATATTAAATAATTAATTTAAATTTATTTAGTTCTTTATTGTTTTATTCAAAAAGCAAGAGAGAACTTTCTCAAAAATAAAAAAAAGACTAAAAAAGTGATTCACAGAGTTTAGCATTTAGAATATTAATTTTATAAATTATTTTTTATTATTAAAATATACTGACTTTAGAATTACTTATTTTATTTAAATATCTTTCAAAAAAATTTTATGAGAATACTTAAGCTTTTTAAAAATAATAAATTTGTTTATTTTTTTCACAAACTTTTCACACAAATAAACTGTTTTTTTTTAATCAAGTAAAATTTTTGTTTGAAAACTAAAAGATTATTTTGTTTTAATTTTAATAATATTTTATTTAACACAATTTAAATTTTTATTTTATTTTAACTTTTAATTACATATAATGAAATTGTTTTAATGAATTAAATTAAACTTAAAAATTAAATTGAGAGGAATTAGATTTGAGTAAAAAAGAAATTAAATTCAAATAAAGTTGAATTAATATATAGGATAGTGTAAATAAATATTTTTTAGCTTTTATATAAACTGGCTATGGTTTTATTTGTTAAATTTCAATTTCTAAATCTTAAATCACTCACTCATTTGAAGCTTTTCAAGTTTTAGTTCTCCCAGTTTTAGTAATTTAAACCAATAGCTGTGGGAGTGTCATAATTTTCTTAAATTTTGGAGGCTTTTGTCTAATTAATTTATTATAATTCTGAGATTTATCTGTGACTTTGTAAAATCTATAATTAATTTTATCTAAGGATACGGAATTACTCTTCTTCTTCATCATTTTAAAATTGTAAATTTATTTCATTATTTTGCAAAATATCAACTTTATCTTTAAGAATTTAAATAGAGTTTATATCACCCATTTAAGAAGCCTTCAAGTAAGCTTAATATCCTTCACTAGATTTACAATCTTTTTTTCTACCCATTTCAATCATCAAACCAATATGAGTCCATGCTTCAGCTGATCCATTATTTGCAGCTTGCAAGTATAATTCATAAGCCTTATCATAATCAGGAGGATTTCCATCATATCCTTCTTCATAAATTGCTCTATAATTTAAATAAATAATTTTTAAAATATTTTATCAATCATTATATTTTACCCTAAGTTTATTAATGCTGTGGAATTTCCAAAGCTAGCAGCCTTTTCATAGTAATATATAGCTTTAGGAACGTTCTTAGGAAGTAAAGCACCTATTATTAACAATGAATAATTAAAATGAATTTTTAAGATGATAATTTAATTACCTGAGAAATAAATATCTCCAAGCTTTGTAAGAGCCTTGTCGTTGTCCAACTCAGCAGATTAGCTTTATTTAATTAATATTTGTTAATAAAATAGAATAAAAAATAATTTAGTTACAAATAGTATTTTAATGAGGTTTTGTAGTCAGGTGTAACTCCCAATCCAAGTTCATGTAAGAAACCCAAATAAAGAAGGGCTTCAGAATTTTAAGGCTAGGTAGTGAGTATTTCTCTAAGGTATGTGGCAGCTTAGAAGAAATTTTATTCATTATTTTCATCACTTGCTTATTGTAAAAGATAATAACAATATTAAAGCTTAGATTCTTAGTTTCCTTTCTTAGCAGCCTTTTTAAGTAATTTCATAGCTTTGTTTATATCAGAATTTACTCCTATTCCTTTTAAGTAGCAAATACCTAAATTCATAGTAGCTGAAGGATACCCTAATTTATCCGCTTCTTCAAAATTTCTCAATGCTCTTTCCTTTATTAAATATTTTATAAATAAAAACCATTAATTTAAACAACAAAATTCATTCAAAATTCAAAATTTACCTTTTAATTGTTTTTTAAGCACAAAGTACCTAAGTTGTTAAGAGCTCTTGGACAATTTTATTTATCAACAGATTCATAGAGTTTGCTAGCTTCTTATATATTTTAAACAATAATAAAGTTGCCTTTAGAATCTTTAACACCATTTTCATAAAAATATCCTAAATCAACAATTGCATTTTAATGCAAAGTATCTCTATTTCTATTTTAACTTGCTTTCTTGTATTATTCAATAGCATTTTTGATAAGATCATCCTAATTGTATTCCTTATTAGTTACTTTGCTGATATAACCTCTCTATATTATTAATTTTATTAATTATTTATTATTCTGACGGCATAAAATATTACTTCATAAAATTGACCAATTTAGTAGATACCTTCGAAATCACCTAAGTTAGCAGATTTGAGATAGAAATCATAAGCTTAATTTAAATCTTATTCAATAACTTTTCCTTCAAAGTAAACTTGTCCAAGACTATTAAATGCTCTACAGTTATTTCCTTTTGCTTCTTATTTATACAAATCAAGACCCCTTTTGACTTGCTATGGAGTTCCTATACCATATACGTATTCATGACCTTTTCCAACAAGATCATCCTACTTTGAATCTACTTTAATATATTCAACCTTTGGTATTTCAACTTATCTAATTTCTACTTCTTTCTTAATGACCTCCTTTTCAATTTCTACAAACTTAACTTCTGTATCAGTAGGGAAATACTTATCTATAAGATCCTATATTCTCATCTAAAATGAATCAAAATCAGCATCTAATTGAGGATACTCTACCTTAGGAGGTAAAGCTTAAGCCTATGAAAGAAATTCTAAGAAATGCAAACAAAGATAAAAGATTTCTGGTACTTCAACAGCAAGGATTTATTTTTACCTTTTTATTCATAAATAAATAAATAAATAATATTTTAGGTTTGAAATAATTCAAAGTAGATTATTTTAAATTATTTTTAAATTTAAATAGATTTTATCCCTTCTAAATAATTCAAAATAAGACGATTTTGATAGAAAATAATTTAATTTATTTTAATGTTAAATTACTTGCTACCACCACAGCATCCTGATTTATTTAACGCTTCTATATCCTTTTTACTTTTATTGATGCGCTATAGAATATAGGTATGTCTATTTGTGAAGTATTAGTTAATATGTATGGTGACATTCTTTGTTTATAACATTTGTAATAACTTTTTTAAATGTTCAGAGCTCTATTTCTGCAAACTTTCAGCATAAACTTTTATCTTTTAGTCTAACTTTGGGCAATCAAGTACCACTTAAGGATATTCTAATTTAAATGAAAAATGAATTTATTTAAGCCATCCCAAATTTAAACAAATATTTACCCATTACTTCTTTTTTTAAAGATTCTACAAGTTTCTTAAATTCAAGGTAATTTTACTCTGATTCGGCTGTATATTTCTTTAAAGCGTCTGCATTTTTCTTCTTTATTTTATTTGTCTCATCTATTGACAAGTTTTAGATCTCTTAAATGATCTTTTCAGTCATTATTTTTTTGCATTCTTAGGCACTACCTTGCTAATCTTTTTACTGATTTTGCTTACTTTGTGAAAAATTTTGTTTCATTTTATTGAAATTAATGGATTTGTTTGCAGTTTAATTTTTCTAAGTTTCACTATTTGCTTTGTAGCCTTGCTATTTTGTATTGTTTTTATTATTGAAAGTATAGATATATAGATATCTTATTTTAGAAACCAATGAATTAATTAATTTTTATTATAAATTATTACAAAGTTTAAATCCAGTTAATAAAATTTTTGAATCATTTTATAATTTATAAGTACAAATTTCAAATTTAATTCTATCATTTTAGCATCATTTATTTTTGAAATTTTTTTATTCTGATTGAATTCAATAAGAATAGTATAATAATTATCTAATTACGCAAAAAACAAAGAGGATGCTTGAATTATCTCTCTTCAAGCATATCAATCCTATTTAATTTTCAAAATACAAAAAAAATAACTAATATTATTTGAAATTTGAATTACCAAAAATAATAACAAGTAAAATTCTCTGATTTTGCTCAGTCATATTTTCACATTCCAAATCAAAGAAATTTCATTATTTATTTATTTCACATAAAATAATTCTATTTGTGTGATTCTAAAATCTTACTATAAATAAAATAATTAATAGAAAATTTGGAGTTTTGAATACACAAAAAAAAAAAAAGATTATTTTTATTTTAATTACTTAACAAATTTACTGATCGAAAAACAAAAATGTTTAATTTTAAGGTAAAATTTGTTTCTATAATTTAATCCAAATAACTATTTAATTTTTATTGTTAATTAAAAAAATCATACTAGAGTAAATTTTTATATTTCTAAATTTCAGAATTATTTTAACAAGGTTAATATTTCTTTTAATTTAATTTTTTAATTTTGAAAAAATTTAAACTAATTTTTCAGATCATTTATTATTAGCTTAACATAATAAAAAAAACAATGATAGAAAA
>JH720305.1:285895-319318 GCA_000231825.2 Tetrahymena elliotti 4EA | reverse complement strand
GTAAAAATAGAGTTTCAATACTAATTAAGCAAACATTTTTAAGTGAATGAATAAAACAAATAAAAACTGAATTTTGAGTGACTCACTGAACATGTGGGTTGGTTTACTGATATTTATCTTACTCATTCATTTATTTATTTTCATTAGTTTTTTAAGATTTAATACAAATTTTTAGATTTCTCTCATTCTTTTCAAATTTAATTCTTCTAATTTTTGAAAAGTTCTAATAATATTGACGTAGCTATTGAAGAAAGATTAGGACATAAGCTCAGAAAAGCAAAAAGATTAGTTAAATTATTCATATTCACATCTTAATGATTATCAGAGATAGAATAATTAATTTCTAATTATTATAAAATTATAAATAAATAATCTTGTCTTTTGTTTTGATGCTATCCTTATTTTTCTATCTTCTTAACCAAACAAATTTTTGTTTTAAATTTAATTAGATTAATAACTATTTTTATTTAATTTAGAGTAGATTATTATTAATTTTTAAGCTAAATTTCAATCTGATAAGTATTGTAAAATTTTTATCATACTTTCAACTTTTTATTTATTTACAGGTCTTTATTTTTTCAGCATACCTTTGTATTTTCGCCAGGCATAAAATTACCTGAATTTTAATCTTTTGGTGAGAAATTATTTAATATTATCTTATCAGATCTAGCTTGACAATATATTTCTATATATTTGATAGACTAAATGTCTAGATCTCTTTAATAATTTTAGCTGAAGGGAGGCTATTAGTATTACAATTTTAGTAATACCCTTAGTACTTAAACTGAGTACTTCATTTCTAGTTAAGCGTAATAACTAAATCTGTGGAAAATATACAAAAATATTGCTACTAGAAAATTACTTGTTTTAACAAGAAAATTGTACAAATTTAATTAAAATTATTCTAGATTTTATTATTAGGCAGCACGTTAGAAATAGTTTAATTGATTGGTTTATCTCCCTCTCTTAATAATCTCACACTCAAAATATTTTTATTTTTCAATCTTGGTTCTTAAACATTTAAAGTTTTTTTGTTTCTCACTAATCCTGTGTTAATTAACTTCTTTCAAGCTTAAATCTTATATATTTCTAAAAAAATAGCATATTCATTCAATTGAGGTTTAAAATCAATTCTATGGAAAAAAAGACAAAAAGGATAGAGAAATCTTTCTAATCTTTATACTTTCTAAAATTCTTTCTTTATAAGAATTAAAGCTGAAATAATATTAAAATGATCAAATAGTTTACTGATGTGGAACTTCTTCTGTAAAATATTTTTTTTTGCAGATAGGGGAAATTTAGAACTGAGGAGAGAATATCGTCCTTGAAAAATCTCAAATTAGGATTGGAGAAATATTCTTCCAGTAAAATTAAGGTCAACTTGAAAGTCAGGAAACATCTCCCTAATTTTAATAGATATGCCATTGAAGATTTTTTTTCACACATATGTGGCTTCTAGATCAAAATATTTACATGTAAGAGAGGTTTGAAAATCTTACTAAATCAAAAATGATTGCTGTTAGTGATCTAAGAAATGTTTATTCATCAGGAGGTTATTTTTCCATATTATTGAATATTATAATTTTTTTTTTCATTCCAAATTATTCCAATTTAATATTATCAATTACTTTTCTAAATTTCTCAAAATTCTGAAAAATAAATCAAACTAATAAGTTAAAATCAGAAAAATATGGGGTTTATTTAATAATTGTGATTTTTTTGTTTTTTAACCAAATTTTTACTGCTTATGATCTATGTGAAGATACATTATCATGTATAATAAGATAAAATTGATTTTGTTTTACCCTATTTTTCCATATGTGTTCAAATAAATTATTTAAAAAACTAATGTATTTTTTTTCTGAATTAAAAGTCTGTAATTAAGCTAAAATCTCATAATAGTAATCTCCAGAATAGTTAGATGCAATCATCCACATTATCTTTCTGTCCTCTATTCTTCTATTTGGCAATTAAGGTCTATCACTTTTATCATTCACCTAAGCTCTTAAATTATTTAAAGAAGGAAAAATATTTATTTTTGACTAGATTTATGCTAAAATGATGTTAATAATTATTAGCAACAATAATTTCTACTTTACTTTAAGAATTATTTAATTATTAGGGAACCCATTTGCGACTAACTCTTATTTTATTTAAGTATTAAATTAGTATTTTATTCATAGCCCTTTCATATATTCCAGTAATGTCATATATTTTCTTACAAGTAAAGTGGTAATCATTTTCAATGAATTCACTATCTATTTCAATATTAGTTCTACAAGCTTATTTATTATGTCTCATACTACCATCTATTCTGTCATATCTTAATCAAGTATTTTCTTTAAATTCTTAAATAATTTACCTTATTATTCTATTTGATATTATATCACCATCAGCTTGAGTTAGTAAATTATAAATTTTACTAGTTTTGAAATCATTTTTCTGTAAAGTATCAACAAAAAAGTTTGAATATTCAACTTTTTTACTCTCTTAGTCCATACTTCTCTACCTATTATTTCAATTTACTTTTTTTAATTTATTTGTTTAATGTTATTAATTAATATAACAATAATAATTGATAGAGGTCTCAGTGTTTAAAATAAAATTAATGCATGAAGGTTAGTAATTAGTGCTAGAATAGAGTTAAGATTTTTAGAAAAGACTCAGCTCAATAAAAATATTTTTTAACAGATTCAACTTGACTTGACAAAAATTATGTTTTGCTAACTCGACTATTACTTTAGAGTAAGCTTGAGCTAACTCCAAAAAAAAAATTAAATACTTAGAATTGCTAAACTTCAAAAAATTTTTCCTATTTTGTGAAAAGTGAATTCTTAATGAAAAGAGGATTTTATACTTAAATCAATTAATATTTTTATCTTTTACTTAAAAACATGCCAAATTTTATATATTTGTTGAAGTTTTCATGATTTAACGAATTTCTTTTATTTCTCACTAAATTGCCAGCTACGAAAATACTCTCAGAATCAAATTTGAATAAAATTTGTTTTTTTATTTTTTTTAATTAAATATTTTACAAATTTTAGATAAAAATCAAAAAGATCTACTGTTGATTTATTAATTTCTTCTCCCAATATTTAAATATTTAATTTTGCTTCCAATTTAAAATGGTAACAACATTTTAAAGTCATTATATAGCCAAATCTCAATCAAAAATCTAGTGATTTGGGATCACTATTTTTTTGGAAGGGATATATTTATAATTTTAAAAACATCAAGTTAAAAATTAAACAATCAATTTATTTTAGAACTAATTGATACATATACGTATAATTAATTACAATTTCTTTTATAAAAGAGAAAGATATTTTGAAAAATTTCTTTGCAATAATTATTATTTTAAATTTCATAAAAAAAATGGATTATTTTTAAAATCTTTATAAAGCAATAATTTAAAATCAGATAAAAAATAAATTTTTTTGCATTTTTGAAAATTTCATATATTATTTTTATCTACATTTCTTTAGTAAAAAAGTAAACCTATAAATAGATTGTCATGGGTGATTGAAGTTTTTGTCTCAATTTCTAATTTAGTTTTTTCTAAAAAATATTGCAAACTTTAATCATCTTTAATCCCTAGATTCTTTTACATCATAGAACTCAATGTTTCTAGCTTCGCTCTAGAGAATTCTTCATCATATTTTACAAATATCATGTTAATTGGCAATACATTCTATATTATATTATTCGAAAAGCTAAAAGTAGTCAGTTAAGTTCATTACAATAGAATTATCAGCTCAGAATTAATTCTATTTTTTATGTAAGTAAGCTGTTTTTAAAATTTCTATAGTTTCTCATATTAATGTATTATTTACAGAAATAAAATGTATTTACAGTTATTCTTTATTAAGAATTACAATTATTTTTGATTATTGATTTACTAAGAACATAATAAATAATAAAAAGTTTTTATAATCTTTTGAATGTTAAAGATACACATAAATTTTTTTTGTAATATTTTAATTGTTTCTAATTATAATTAAGCAATAGATAGAGAGATTATACAAAAGTAGATACAATTTATTTAAAATAAGATATTTACAATAAAATATCTTATGATATAATAATCAAAAAATTTAAGTAGATTAATGATTGACTAAGATCCACAATTATGTTGGAAATTAAATTATTTTTAAAAAGGTCTTGCATGATGGAAATAATGATAAATTAATTATATTGTAGTATTTTAAACATTTGTAATTTTAATTAATTTTTGAGATAGTTTTATACACAAGTTAAATTAAGCTTAAATCAGATGATTTTGAATGTCTTTTATTTATTTTTCTTTTTTGAGGTTTTAATTTCTACTTCAAAGTTTCTTTTTTTATCTTTGGAAGGAATCAACTTAGTTTTTGATTCTTTTTGATCATCATTATCATCATCAACATTTTATTTAGTTTATGCACTTTTTTATTCACTTTTTTAATCATTTTAATTGGTTTCATCATCACCTTAATCTTTATTTTATTTTCCAATCATTTGACTTTTTAATTCCTTTTCTTTTTTCTTTTTTTCCAATTCTTTTTTCTTCTTTGTATCAAAATCAGCTCCCACTAACTACTTTTTAGTTATTCCTTTAACAACGCCTGCATTTTCTCCAAATTACCTATTATAAAATTTTCATTGTTGATTAAGTCTACTTATTAATCAATAATTTTTTTACTCTTCAGAATAGCCTAATCCCATACGTCTATGAGTATATTAAAAGATACTTTTCATATCATCGAAATCAGTGTATTCCTTTTTATTTGGTTCTGAAGGCTATGTGGAATATGAATTTTAAACCTATGATTTTCCCATTTCTTTAATTTTTTTTAAATGAAATATTTAACAAATAATTTATTAATTAATAAATAATTCTTTTGTTTAATCCAATTTTTATAATTGCTCAGATGAATTGAAGTTAATAATTCTAATTAGCCTTCTTAATCTAGTAGTATTTTGTTTTATTGAAATTACAATTAAGTTAACAATGAGCAAAATTATAAAAAGAAATTTTATTCTCTTTATCAAATAAAAAAGTAAAACTTTATTTTAAAAGAAAAAATAATTTAATTTCTACTTTTGTTTTTTCAAGTTATTTGAATAAAGAGTTTTGTTTTAAAGATTTTAGTTTATTTTTTGCTGACTTGATGAGAGTTAGTGAGCGCTTAATTCAGTAAAGAATTTGATATTAATTTTATAAAAATCAGTTTCTTAATTAAAGAAATAATTATAAAATTTTAAGAATGAGTAGCAATTAGAAAAATAGACCACTTTTATCAGCAAGTGTTAAGAATTTATCTATATCAACAAGGCCTTAAACAGCTCTTGCAGGTGGGGGATAAAGTTTACTATTCCCTGTTAGTTAGCAGCAAAAAATATTGAGAGAAAAATATCCAAATGTGACAAGCTTAAGTCCTAAATCAATGCTAAAAATGAAATAATAGGATGATTAAAAAAGTTACTTTTCAGAATTGTTATCTTCTCCACTATAGAATTAGCTTAGAAATTAGAAAAGTCCATCAGCATTATAATAAATATCTTAGTAAAACACCTAACTCAATTCATCTTTGAAGAAAGGAGCTCCAAATAATATTAGAGTAAATAATGAATTAGCAGAATATGCATTTGAAGATTTAATTGAAAAAGAAGTTAAGATTTCTTAAGAAGAATATGAAGAATTTAAGAGAAAGTATCATAGAATGGTGTTTGATAAAAAAGGTAATTACTTGTATACTAAATTGGAGCCAAAAAGCTAAGAGCAATAAAGAACAATATAGGAAATTTATTAGAGTAAAAACACTTCAGCAAAACTTAAGAAAGATTTAAATGAACGCTAAAAGAATTTTTAGCCTGAAAAAATTATAGGAAATCTAGTTAAAAGCTCTTAGGAATAGGCTACAATGCATCCAAGAAGAAAAGCAATTTAAGAAATTAAGGATAGAGCTATTAAAAGTTTAAATGAAATGCTCAGTTAAACAGTCAAGCAAAAGATTATTGAAGGAGCATTATCTGAAATCCAAAAAGCTGTATTCATTTTTTCTATATCTTTTAAATTTTTATTTATTTCTAATATGAGTTTGAATGTTTTCTATTTAATATTCTAAAGTCAACAGAAATGAACAGTGAAGTAGAAAAGTTAGTGAGAGAAAATGAAGTTTTGAGAAGAGATTTAGAAAAATTAAAAGATAATATTGTAGAGTTGTAGACATAAAATGAAAATTAAAACTGGAAAAATTCATGTCTAGTCAAGGATATAGGATAGATCAATATTGATTTTGATAAGCTAAAAAAAAACTCTTGTGAATTAGAAGGCTTTATTCCATAATATAAACTATTGAACTCTAAATTTCCAGATTTAGATGCTAAACAGCTTATTTTTAAATATGAAAAGCTAGAAAACTTGTGTCTTGAATTGACCAAAAAAATAGCAGAATTAGAAGATTAAAAGCATGCTATTGATGAAGAAAAATAAAAAATTAAATAAACCTTTGACAGATAAGCTGATGAATTGATGCTCAAAGATATAAACAGAGAAAAGTAAATGAAAATGTATTTGGAAAAGCTTAAAGAAAAAGAAATTGAAATTAAAGATGCAGAAGAGTACAAACAAAATTATATGCTCTTATACAAAAAAATATAAAAGATTTTCATTGATTGGAATTCATAAATTAAGGTATTTTTTATTCTTAAATATTTTATTTTACTTTTAGGATAATAAAGATATTTTAGACAAAGAAACTATTCATTTTTATTGATTTGGTTATTAATTAGCTTGGTTGATAGTAAACAATTAACAAAAAATAGAAGGACATACTTTAAATGAAATATCTGCATAAGAGAAATTAATTATTTTATGATTCGTTATTCACTTAAAAAATATTATTAAAGTTTTTATGGCCTCTAATTTATCAATATGCATTGATGGATCTAGAAAAATATAAATTATTAGTTTCAGATAAAAATAAAACATTTAAAAAGAAATGATAATTTAAATAATAGCATTAATTATTAATTAGGTTTATCCTTTAGAAAAGAAAGATGACAATGGACCAAAGGCTAATATTAAAGATCCTATGGAGATTTTAGATATTATGGAAAAAGAGATTAAGATATCAACTCCTGATAAACTTCAAGAATATTTAAGAAAAATTATTGTTTCTGCAAATTTATTGCAAAGAAAGTAATAATTTTAATCTGGTTTTATTTTTCTTAAATTATTTTCATATTTTTTCAGACAGAAATTAAGTCTAAATTAAAAAATTTTGAGCTTAAAAAAATAACTTATGAAGTGTAATTACAAAACAACAAAACAGAATAATAATTTGAAAATTATAATTCTATAATGACTAATTAAAATTATTTATAATTAAATAAAGGTACTTACCTGAGTATGTAAATGAGAAATTTGACCCAGATAAAATATATGAAAGAATATTAAAACTTGTAAATAAATTAAATGCAGAGAATTTCAAATTAAAAGCATAAATTAAATAACTTAAACGGACTGATTCGTTTGGACATGATGGGGCAAATGATAAATAAAAAGGTGATCTAAATGATTCTCGTTCTTACCTAAATAGTTCACTTACTAAAAATTATCAATATGAAGAATGAAAAAATTGAAAAATATTTATTTCTGATTAAATTTATTTATGCATTTATAATTTTTAGCAATATAAATACAAATTAGTTTTAAATTATCCTTTTATCCTTCTAAATTTTGATAAAATCTATTTTTTTTAGATTTCTTTCAATAATATTTATAAACATAATATAATTTCTTATTCAATCATGAAACTTTTAAAAGTGCTTTTGAATAGAAAAAAAATTCTTCTTAATTTAAAATATTTTTAACATCTTAAGAACTTTATTCAAAGTAGAGTAATTAATTAAATTAATTGTCAGAAATGATAGCCTTTTATAAATTCACTTTAAATAATTAAAAAATAATTTCAAGAATTCTTTATTGATTATTGCACAAAAAAAGTGTTTGGCTTTAATTTTAATATTTTCTTTTTCTAAGATCATTTACATACTACAACATTTATTGAATGAATCATCATACTTTTTAAAGTTTTTTGAATAGAAAAAACATGAAGATAATTTTAATTTAAAATTTTTTGAAGATCTTATGAATTTTATTCCTAGTAAAATAATTGATTTAATTAATTGTCACAGATGATAGCCTTTTATTAATTCATTTGTAAACATTAAAAATAAATAAAGAATTCTTTATTGAAAATAGCCAAAAAAAAGTGTATGAATTGTTTACATTTATTTTTTAATCTTGGTTAATTTATTTTGGCAATTGTTTATAAAAATTATTGGAAACAATATATGTTAAAATAGATCATAATGTTGCAAATTTATCTATCTTTAATTATACTAAAGATTATTAATATTTAAACTTGAACATTACAAATATATACAATAAATACCTATTATTGAAAATTTTAATAAATTAGTAGCCAATTTTTAAAAGCTTTTTATAATAGTTAAAAATGATTTAATGAGGTTTAATTATTGAAAATTGTATTAAATTTATATTTTCATCTAAATATTAGAATATATTCCATTTTAAATTTAAATTCTATAATAATTTAGAATTTTTTATAGGACTTAGGTTATTATTTACATTGAAACCTTATTCTGGATTTGTAATAATAAAAAAAAAATATATTTTGGTGATATAAAAAAAGTATATATTGCATCAGATTCATGTGTTATTTCAGATAAAAAGATATAAAAGGTGATTTAATATCTTTTTTGGCTTTAAATCGATAAATTAAGGATAGTGAGAAAAAGAGTTCAACACTAGTATTTTTGATCAAAATAGTAGCAATCATTTTTAAGATTACAAACTAAGGGGAGATTTAATTACAAAATCATGTCTATAAATATGTCTATTTATAATTTTGGAAAGCTTTATCAAGAAAGCAATCAAATCATTTATTTGGAGTGTGTCAAAAATAAATAAATAAACAAAAAATTTAAAGATTCCCTGTTGGAAAGCTTGAAACACTGTAATTTGAGTGAAGAAATAGTAATATTTAAATTGGGAAGAAATCACTGGTAAAAACTCTTTATAATAATATTTTGTTTGGTGTAAAAGTATCCACAAATTTAAATTAAATTAATTTGAATTATAAAAGATAGAGTTTTTCTCATCGTTCATAAAATTGTATTTTTACCATAAAAATTTACTTCGGATCATTTAGATTACTTAATTTACATGTTAATTCTACATCAGCTTATTTTTTTTCTTTTTCAGCTTACCTAAATTATCTATTCATTAAATAATAAAATCTTCTAAATGTAGTTGTATTACTTTTTATCTTTTACACAAATTCCATTTAGCAAAATAAATAAAGAAATTTTTTTTAAAGGGATATTTATTTGATTTTGTAAATTGATTTGTTTTGTCTTTATTCTTTCGATGTATAAATAAGCCATCCAAAATAAGCCTTAAATCATTATTACTTGAAAGAAAGCAAATCATAAAAATAAAATGAATCACTTTCTTAAAATTATATTATATAAAATTAAACAGTTTGAAAGATACTTTTTTTGTTTCATACAATCTAATTAGTTTTTTCTATATCATCATTTACACATTTTTCTTTTAAAACCTGTGAATAATTTATTCATGTATTATACTTTATCCTTCAATAGGATTATTATCAAGCACATGGTGATATTTTTTAATTTATTATTTCATTAAAGATATAGATTTTTAAATTTTGAATAGATAGGTCATTAGACTGATTGATTGTAAGCTATTCATTTATTTTCATACCTTATTTGATTAAAAGCCTTCTTTTAATAAACACAATTTATTTTTAAATATTTCTTCATAAACCATTGATTTGAGATAAAAATTTTCTATACACAAAAGTAAGAACTGCTGCTAATAAGCTTGAATTCTTTGTATTTTGTTTTTCTATATTAAAATATTCTATGAAATGCTGAATTGTCTTTGTGGTAATTGATCATTATTTATTTGATATTCTTTAGGTTAAAAACGTCATATGTAATCAAATTTGGATAAATTTATAAAACATCAATAAATCAATGATTTAAAAATCTTAATTTTTTAAATTACCCGGTTTATAATATTTAAAAAACAAAAATAGAAGTCGATGTTGAATTTGCTTTTTTAAAAATTAAGCTGCTTTTTGTAAGTTAATTTAGTAATTAATTATTTTTGTTCCTCCAATTTTATACCAAACTTTGAGATTCAACATTGAAGTTATTTTAAAAAGATTACTATTCTTCTATAGAAACATATACAAGCAAAATGAACTCATAATTATTTTGATATTTCTATTATCTTTTGGAATATTTTGGTTCTTTCTTTAATTTAGAAAATTATAAATAAAAGATTATTCTAAGAGAAAAAAACAAAATAATCTAAAATTGAAGAAAAATTTGAATAAGATTGATAGATAATAAAAATATGGGAAGGAACAAAATTCTTAATATTTTTTTGTAATCTTAAAAAAATTGTATAATTTTTTCAAGTATTTTTTTTTTGAAAGTTAGACTCAACTTTCTTTTGAGATAAATTTTGATTTGCTTATAATAATAATAATAATACAATTTGTAAGGTTGAAATAGATTTTTTGTTGAAGGGGTTAGACTTGTTTTAAATAAATAGAAATTCAATAAAAGCTAAATGTAAATTAGGAAATATAATAAGATGAAATAAATAAGCAATAAATTTTACTCTTTATGATTTAAAATACTTTGCTGATTTTGCAAAAACAAAAAAAATAAATTTTTTTTTTTTGGAATACTTTGCGGAAGAATGATTAAAATCAATAACTGGTGACAGTAATATATTATTTTGTGGTATTTTTAGGTGAATATAATTTATGGTTGAAATTACTTTTAGAATTTATTAGTTTTAATTATTAAGTAAAATCAACTAATGACAAAAATCACTTAGAATTGAAAAAGAAATATAAAATATATTAAAATACAAAGGTATTCAGAGAATGTAACACCCACCATTAATTGTTACCCCGAATTAACCTTATGGTTAATTCGGGGTAACAATTAATGGTGGGTGTTACATTCTCTGTATTCAAATGATATATATTATATTTATTTCTTTTACAGAATCTATACAAAAGTCATTCAATTTTTTTAACACCAATTATCAGTCATTATTTATTCAGAGATAATTCTTTATCTTAAAAAATATTATTGTATCTTTTCCTCCACAATTAATGGTATCTTCTTTATTAATTTTATAGTACCACTATCACTTCTTAGCTAATCATTAAAGTATTTTTAAATTTTATGTGGCTGTAAATTTGACCTTTTCTATCTTATCATTTTTATCTTCCTATTTATTAAATTCTACATTAGCCTTAATCTCTATTTGGCCTATGGTAGGTACTTCATAAATTATTCCTATTAATTGAAAGCATCAAAAATTATGGTCAATGATTATATTGATTTAATTTTTAGATAATATCCATCTGATTTAATGGAGTAGAAAAATACATGAAGAATTTATTTTTTTCTTGTGAAGTGATAAGTAAGTATTTTATTGTCAATTATTAAATACCATAGATAAAATAGAAATGATCTTTAGAATTCATCCAATTAATCTTATTATTCTATTTATTCTTCAGGTCGAAGTATTCACCCATCAATTGATTCTCAGGAATCTATTCAGATAAATTAAATACTGTAACTAAAAAACTTTTCTCTGAATATAGCTAATATGTTAGATGTGTCAAAACTACTCGATGTTGATGTCATAGTTCATATCATTTTGGGTAGATTCATATAAGATAACATTTTAATCTTTTATTATTTGCAAACATCTTACTTTTTTTGGATTACTTAGAGTAATTAATTTAGTTATAATTTCAATATTTCCTCTTTATTGAATTAATCCAATTATTGCTAAGCTAGAAGTCTTTCCAATTTATGCAAATATTCTATTCATGTGAATTGAAATATCATATATAAAACTATTCAGCTTTATTTAATTTAAAATTTCTAGAGTCTCAAATGATGTAATTTTGATAAACCCATCAGCTGAACTTGTTACTAATTGTATATCCCTACAACTATTACTATTTTATTATGTTAATACTTTTATTGAATAGATAGTCTTCGAATGTATAATTTGGCTTCTGCAAACATTAGGTCTGCTATAGTTGAAAACAGATAGCGATCCTCCTTCATCTCCACACAAGAAAGAGTCTTTGCAGCTTATAGACTAAAGAGAGTAAATAGATCTCTGTATTGATTTTGTCTTGAACATCTTCTATCCAGTCTATATATTCCATCCATACACTTCCTCTTCACGTCCAGCTGTCAATAATAACTATTTATTTTGAGAATTGCGTTATTTGTATTAGATTAATAATGTATAAAATTTTTAAATTAATTCAACCTTACATCCTTAAGAAAAGAGTAAGTTCTGTTTAAAATAAATCAAATTAAAAAATACTGCAAAAATTGTGAATTTCATTCAAAAGATAAATTATCATGAATGAATGAGAATGAGTAAATAGATTTTTTCTTTTGCTATCTATCAAATAAATTACTGGATTCATATTTTGGAATTCAATTAAATCAATTAATGAATTAATAAGATAATATTACATTGTTGTATTGGTCGTAGTGGCAAGTGTATATGGCATTCAAATGTCCATCAATGACTCTGATACATTTATAATGAATTAAGCAGAAAACTCTTATTTTATTATCGCCTGATACTGATAAAAGCAATTTTTACTTGGGAATATATACAATGTCATTAACTGCATCATTGAATGAGTTAAATATTTTAATTATCTTCTGAGTCTTCAAATCCCATATTTTAATTGTTCCATCAGATGAGCAAGAGGCACATACAGATTTATAGAGATGTAAAACTCTCCAAATAGATTTAGAATGGACATCACTAATTCTACTTTAAGCTGTTCTTGTTGAAAACAAATTCTCAGGATAGCTTTGATTAATATTTAAGGATAATTAGCTTGGGAGAATATTTTGTTAATAATTTAAATTAGATTGTTAAGACTCAAAGTTATCAGAAATCAAAGGCTGAATGCTTGAAAGCTTAATAGAGCTTTCTTTTCTACTGATAATATTATTTTGAGTTTCACTCTTTTATATTAAAGGACTTTCAAAGAATGGTGTTTAAATCAAACCATTTCTGAATTTATTTTATATGTCATTTGATAGTGTTTAGAAATAGTCAGAAATTTTTTTAATATGATTAAATTATTAAAGAATTTTCATTTAAATGTCTTTTTATGTGTTTACTTAAAATGTTTAATTATCTTGGGTATATTCTAACAATTCAGTGAAGCCCCCTCCATTTGCTTAGCATTTTAATCTTGATTATTTATCTATCATAAAATGAAATGAATTATTCACAAACTGTTACACAACTTCACTGGAAACAGCTTCGTTTTTATTTTCAAATTAGCCATAGCATTCTTGTAGTTTATTCTCAAAGTTTTGCAGATTATAAAAGCAATGGTTGGTTATTTTTTCAGCTTATTGAATTTACTCTTCAACAAATTAGTAAATACATTTTAATTAATCTCTAAGAGTTTTTAGATAATTTTCATATTTTTGCTAAAAGCTTGTTTTCCAATCACTATTAAAAGGATTTGTAGGAGATTGGTTGCCACTTTGAGTAAATTATTTTTAGGAGAAGTCAGAGTATTGAGTCTAACTGAACACTTAATTCTTAGGGATTTGCTTTTTAGCTTTTTAATTGTAATAGATGCTATGAAAAGTGCTTATATATTCTTCTATGGGGATCACCTTGTGGCCTTTGTGATTAATTATTTGGCTATCAGGATGACTTTAGGTTGAGTTGAGATTAGAGTAATTCTAAAAAGAATCGTTAATGCAATAATGACATAAAAGAGTTTTGTTTTTGCAGTTGTCATCAACACAAATAAAAATTTTAGGTGAAGAATGATGTTGCTTGATGCATCTGTCATACTAGAGAAAGTAGCCTTGCTCTTCTTTGGCCCTGACAAGATTTTATTTCATCTATGTAATGAAAAATTAGCACTAAGTTTTATCTTTAGAGAAACACTAAAATAGAGTTAGATTAAAATATTAATAATTACTGATTTTAAATATAGCAAAGAAACAACATTCATACTTTTAAATGTACTTATATATTATTCTATTTAAATTTGTTATACAATTAATTAGTTAGTGCTACCTAATTAATTAAGTCATTAAAAGTAGGATTTTTATCTAGTAAAATCTTTTAAAAATTTATAAAAATTACTTGTAAGCTGCTAATCTAATTTATCTGTCATATTATGTCATTATAAATAAGATCATCATCTAATAAAATCTTTATCAAAATAGCTTGTAAGCTGCAAATTTGATTAACTTAACCTAATTAATTTAAATTATAAGTTGAATATTATGTACATTTAAAATAAATTATTTTTTTTATTGTCAGACAAATCACAAATGCTTAGTATAATTTATTCTTATTTTATTTGAATGCAATAAAAATAATTTAAATATTCATCTTCCAATTAAATTTATGATTGCTTTGTAATTCCCTTTGAGAAGTGTAAAGCAATTTAAACTAACTTATTTTCACCATAAATAATAACTAATTAAAACTGCCTCAACAATCCTTTAAATTTTTAGAAAAAAATTACTGTTTTTTTTATCCTTTGAATTGTTTAAAATAATAAAATCTGTCAGCTAAATCTTGTTTACATTCTAAAAATAAACTGGACTAATATTTTTAATAGGTATCTTAAATATTGCAATATCTCCTCTTACACTTCATAAATTAAGTTAAAATCACTAGAATGTTCACTCTCTAAAAAATTTATCTTACAGTTGAAACCCCCTTTGAAACTTCTTTGAAATTTATCCTAGCCTATAAAAATTAATTAAAAATTGTCAAAGTCAAATTCAATTTCAAGTATGATCTCGAAATAATTTATTAGTTAATTATTTATTTTACTTAACAAAAAAATCAACCCAGATGACTAGACTGCTGCAGCTTCTGCTATAGTTTTGTAATAAAATTTAATTGAATTTACTATTACTTAAGAATTGTTAAAAAATAAGAAATTAACCAGAAATTATTGGCTGAGAAGTAATCAATTAAAATGTAATCAGCTTGTTCTATGTTTTTTGTTAATGGATGTTTAATTTATATTATGAAAAAGAAAGTAAGACTAAATTAAAAATATAAAGTTAATTTTTTAATTAAATTCTCAAAAAAGAGAGGAAGTAAATTGACATGTTTTTAATTTATAAATATTGTAACAAAATTTAAATATATTCATTATTTACATACAGTCAGTTAGTTTTACAACATTAAACTTATTATTAATAATATTATTATAAATACTCATTTCATCAGATTTGTTAAAATTACTTTTTCATATTTTTCATTTTATTATTTTAAATAATCGTTCAACAGAATTAATTATTTAATTTAATTTATTCGTTTATCCTGCATATTGAGCTGCAAGAGAACATTTGTTTGATCTTTTGTAAGTTTTTTGTTAGTTGCTATTAAAATGTTTAGAAAGCTTTTTGTTATTTTGATTGATTGGTAGGATGTTAGGTAGATAGAAAGATAGATAGATTGATAGAATAATAGATACAGAGAAAGAAATAAAGAGATGGTGTTGGTTTATAATATTAGTAGATAAATAGTTTGTTATTGAATTAATTGGGTTGTCTGTTGTGGATAGAAAGATGAACAAATGGTGTTATTAGTATTATTTATTACTCCTATTTAAATAGTTTGAATGGTGTTTGTTTAATTTTGATATTGTAAGGTATTTCTGTTTATATTTATTTTTAGTTTTGTTTGTTTGGTTGGTATGTTTTTTTGTAAGAGTAAGATAGATATTCATTTAGAAATTGTAATCTAATGCGAATAATCAGTATTGGAGTTAGAAATTGGAATTGAAAGTGGGGATGTTATTTCCACTGCTGTTTCTTTTACCGAATTGCTTCAATATGAGTCCTCCTTTACCTGTATCAACACAAGAGAGTCTTTTACGCATAGCTTCCATTTTAGCGTTTTTGCCACTTTGTTCAGGAGTTTATTGCTTGGAAGAATAAGAAGAGCAAGAAGAAACAGACAAGTTAGAAGAGGAACGCTATACAGCAGGGGTAAGGAAGTGATGTTATTCATAAGATTAAGGATGCAAGTAAGCTTAGGGGTTATATTATTGGGGATATTATTACTAAGGATAGTAGTGTTATTAATAGTAAGGCTACTATTGTTATTGGATGGGGTATATTGGGATTTAAGGTTGCATAGGAACGTGGTGATATTAAAGCATGCCTTGATTGAAATGATATTAATAGTATTATTACTATTGTTAGTATTAAAGTTACTATTATTAATGGTTGTAATAGTTCTATTGTTATTAAACCCTCATTTGATAATGGTATTACTATTATTGTTAATAGTTGTTTGCATAAGGAGAAGAGAAAGAGTTGCAAGATGATGATGCTTAAGAGAAGCTGTTATTGGAAGAATTGTATTGGGAGAGGTCGGCTTACTGACTATCTCCTTCAATTTAATCTTATTGATCAGAGGTGCTTCTAGCAGAGTTGAGAGCTGGGAAGGTAAAATTTTCAAGTTCCATGTATATGATAGTGTGTGTATATTTATGTGTTTTAGTAAGTATTTAAAATCGTGTGTGTTCTAGAGTAAGTAATTTTATTTTGAGAAGGTGAATGACTGATTCAATTAGAACTTAGGATTTGTATTAGCAATCAATGAATTATAAGTATTTTTGTTAATTTATTTTCCTTAATCTTGTTTGATTGATTGAATAAATTGTTTGTTTATTTGTGATTTTGAATTTTTATTCAATTTGATTTTATTTAATTAAATAATGATTATAAGAATAAGAAATAGGGGGTTGAATGATTTAAAAAGAGAGAACCTTGTTTAATTGAATTTAAATGCATAAATTGTAAAATTTGATTTGTTATCAAGAAATCAAATTATGATTGGTATGTAGGTATTCATTCCAAATCTATGCAATCTTTTACTATATTAACAATTTAACCATCAAAAACTATTGCTTAATTAATTTTATATGGTAAAATTTTATTCTTTGGGTCTAACAAAAGTGTTGGCAATTCCCACAAAATAAGCTTCCTTACTTCATATAATTATTCTAAATCCATAAATTTCTTATTACTCTTTATTTATTTTCCATTAAATGCCCCACCACTTCATTCATTTAATTATCAATTCATTCATTTTTTTTACTAACTTAATTACTTATATGAGATTTAAAGTAGAAATTTTACAATCACCTTCCATTCATTTTCTGGGGGATCTGAATACATTCATTTTTACATTTTAATATATTGATATTTCATTCAATCAATCATTAAGAGTTCCCAATTACATCAACTTTCAATTGTTTCCCAAATTTCTTCTTTTTTAAGCGCCGATTTCTACTTCTTGTTTTGGAATACAAATCTGTTTTAAAATTCAATTAAGTCAGTCAGCTAGCTATTTTTCTCATTCCATTTTTCGACATTTTATTTTAACTCAATTTGACCAAAAGAGGCCAGTTAAATTTTCGTTTGCATTCAATCAGCATCACTGATTTGATTGATTAACTAAACAATATTTAAAAATTTAGAAAAATAATAACTAAAAAAAGTTGATAAGAAATCCACATGATATTTGTTCTACTACTAAAAGGGAGATTTATTTCTTCTTAAAATTTGAAAAAATAAAAAGATCCAGTAGCTAAAAAATTTTAAATGATAAATTACTAAAAATAAGTCAATTATTCATTCAAGTAAGTTATAATCTAAAATCTCTATCACCAATCGATCTGGTTCATTTTTTATATAATTCTACAAAATGCCTGACTTCTCCATTATAATAAAAAACATTTACATTCATTTTTCTTAACTATATTCCATTCAAATGAATTCAAATATTCCAAAAACACATATTTTTCTTGTCTGAATTTATCATTTTATTTTTTTTAAAAATATTTTTAAAAAACAGCTTTGACAAATAAGAGTTTAAATATTATTAATGTGTTTATTCAATCTTCTATTTTTAAATTTAAATTTGATATTCTTAAATTACTTTTTTAAGTCTTTCACTCTAACTAAATATTTGCTTTCTTTTACATAATTACATTTTATTTTTAAGATCAAAGATTTCATTTTAAAATTAAATTTTCAAAACTTCATTTTAAAGCCAAATCCCTCAACCCAATGTGTATTAATAAGCATTTTTTTCAAGTATTTTTATGAATCGTAACGCAAGATAAATTTCTTTCAATAAAGATTTATACTACTTGCTTGCTTGATGCCTTTTTTTTTTTGAAAAAAATACTGATGAAAGCTAAATAGTAAATTTGAAATTAAATTATTGAAATGTTTAAAAATGTATATGAAAATATTATCAAATAAATAAACAAATAATTTTTATAAACATAAATCTAGTATAATCAAATAATTATTATCATAACTCCTCTCCATTTTACATGTAAAAGCTAGATAAGTATGAGATATTTTTCTAATTCAAAAATTTAAAACAAAATTAAAGAATTTCAAATTTATTTAACCATTTAAGCCAACAGCTTTCCATTTTAAATAATTTAAATCCCTTCAAATTATTTTCAGCCTAATATATTCCACTAATCCAATTCTGTAAATATATGGCAGAAAATAATTTATACATAAAACCCTTAACATAATTTAATCATACAGAATGGAATTTTCCACCTCTCTAACTCATTAAGTCATTTTTCTGTTTTTTAAATAAATTTCTGTCAATAATAGTTAATTTGATGGATTTATTAAAAGGCAAATTTCGACCAAATTTAAATAGTTATTCCTAGCCATAAATTAATTGGAAGGTATAAATTTGAATGAATTTTTTTCTATGCATTTTTGATAATAGTATCAAAATCCTTTTTTGAAACAAATTTTTTCTACAAAACCTTGCTATAAATTTCATTCATTTATTTGTTCTTTCTCAAAATCAATTAAAACTCTAAAGGATTTCTTCATATCAAAATTATTAAAGTTATCACATGTTTGTCAGTATTAATTTTCAAACTCCCTTTTTTTTACTAAATTACAGTTAGAATCTCTTTATCACTTGAGATTATTTACAGCGTAGCTATTTTTATTTATGGATTTTTTTGATTATATCTGGAATAGAAGAAAATTAAGCTCAGTCTTGGAACACAAATTTTCTTTTGCAAAACAGTAAACTAAAAATGACTCAGTGTTAATGAAAATAAGAAAATCTATCTCAGCAAATAAACAGCTATAATTTTAAACCTCTTACACTTAATCAAAAATCTAATACACAACTCTCATTAATTTTTTCTATAAATAATTTTCTCAAGCTTAACGCCCTTTCTTCCTAAAAGCATTATTAAAACTAAAAATATCCTACCTTAACCATTCTCAAAACTTTCTAATTTATCAGAATTAAATTATTAAAAGCCTTATTAAATATCAAAAGACCTTTAGTTTGAAAAAATCAAATAAATTTTGCAACCAAAAATTAATTTGGATTTAAAAAGAATCCAATAAAAAATGAGTTCAAGTTAATCATAATTTTATTTCAGAGCAATTTCTTTTATAAGAACTCTTTTTTGTTTGCTTTTTACTTCCAGACATAAAACATAAATTATCAAGTAAAGCCAAATTTTTAAATGATAATTTTATAGAAACTAACTAAGTTCTCTTCAAATGAAAGCATTTCCAATTTTATCTTAAAGATTAAAGATAAAACAAGCATGATGTCATTCTTTCATCGTTTGATTCATCATAACCTAATTAAATTTTCAAATTTTAAAAATTGTAATTCAATCTTCTTTACAATTTCCTAAATTAAATTTAGAACAATCAGACATGTAATATTAAATCTAACTACTAATAAATAGTTAGAATGATAGAATATTTTCAATAAATCAATAGAGAAATCCTAATCTAAAAATTTTTTTTAATAATTTTTCTAAAAATTTGAAAATCTCTTCAAAATCCATCAATTTTAAAAGGCAAAAAATCTAAAAAAAAATTGAGAATTGGTTTTATTTTGTTTTTAAACTTTCTCAAAATTTCCAATTGTCTCCTCACATAATTAGAGTTCTCACCTTACTTCTTAAATTAATTTTTATTAAAATAAATATGAATTTCCTCTCTTTAGATTACTCTTTTTTAATTATTTCAAATAAAAATATTTGGCTAATATTTCTCCTCTTAAAATTCTTACAAAATCAAATTAAAATATTTGATTTTATAAACACCCTAATATTCTATATTTTATAAAAAATTACTTTGATTATTCTTTTATTTAATGATAAAATCCTAAATATTTTTTATTTTAAAAAAAGTGATTTCTAAAAATAAATTATTATTCTGCTTATCTTTTTATCATCAATTTATTATTAATTATTTTTTTTTCATCTAAAAATTCTTAATAGCAAAACATACCTATCTTCTATAAAATTTAAATAAGACAAATATTAAGAAAAATCGAAAGGAGGATTTTAAATTAAAAATTATCTTCTTAAATATTATATATAAGTTATTCGCTAATAATTTTTGGAGTAGATCTAAATATATTTTACTTTAAAATATTAAGATATTATGAATTCTAAGCTTTTAAGTTAAAGATATTATTATTTTAAAAAATCAATTGGTTTCTCTCTATTAATAAATTCAAATGAATTCTTACTAGAGTAGCATTTTAATAATATTTACCTATTAATTGTTTCTCTAAATAATTGTATAAAGTATTGAGTTTATAAATTTAATCATTTATTTTTTTATTTTTATGAATTATTAATACTAACTTTTAAATCTTCAAAAAGATAAAATGTCAAACTTAATAGATGAAACAACTATTATTTATAATAACTTTCATATGCTTCTTCTATTAATAGCTTGCTTTTTAAACAATACATTTTTTTATTTTCTGAGAAAATTTAATAGCTTAACAACCATAATAAAAGTAATCATAAAACCATTTATCCTTCATAAAAAGTTAAAAAGTTATTTAATTTTTGAAAATTACAAATTTATGATTTATTGAAAAAAATAATATAAGATTGCTTCATAGGCTGTGCTTATTGCATTTATGGACATTTAGCTATCTTTTATGCTTTTTAAATTGATTATTAACTCTTTAAAGAGAGATTTAGAGTTTTGATAAAAAAAAACCTTTTAATTTAAATAGTTATTTTATCTAAAATTTAAATCTCATGATTTAATGATAAGAAATAAAAAAAACAGAAATAATAATTTTATTTTTAATTTGTATTCATCTAATTTTATCACAAGTATTGTTTGTTTTTTTTTCATATTTATCATGAGAATAGTAAAAGATTTGATGGTCTCAATGCGATTATATTGTTTAAAAAGTTTTTATAATATCTTTTTGAGATAAGTAATAAATAGTTGAATTTTAAAAAAGTAGATTTTTAAATAATTATTTAAACTGTAATGTGATAGTTGATTTGTAAAGAAATAAATAAATAACTTGTATTTGTTTGTTATAACAAAAATAATTTACTGATTTTATAAAGTTAGTTATTACAAAATTTGATTATTAGCTAAAAGGCATTTCTTTTTATTTCTAATTTTAGGTTGCTATTAGTTTTAATATTAAATATGGCTTAGCATCATAAAAGCAAACCAAAGGCTCGTAATTCGCTGATGGATGCATGGAATCGTTTGGAAAATGCACTTCGAGATACTGATGATATAGCAGACAGTACTTAATTGCAGATGAAGGAATTTGCAATTCATTTTGGAGGATCTAACTCTGTTTCGAAATAGAATTTGATGCCTTCTAATTCTTAATACTTATAGGGGAATAGCATATATAGGGATGATCAATATTTAGAAAATGATGATCTATTTTCAGCAGGAGATATGAAAAAAAAGCAATCAATTCATTTAAAATAATCATAATCTACAAATAGAATTAAACCTTTATCAGCATAAATATCTAATAAATAACTTTTAAGCAGCAATTTGCGTCCTTAGACAGCAGCATTAAGTAGAAAAGCTTCTGCTAATAATTAAGGGATGCAAAGAGTATAGAGTGGCGTTCCTTAAAGGAATTTAGTGAGCGCTTAGAGTTAGGCATCTTTTTTTTAAAACAATAACATATAGCAGTAATAATATAAATATCCAATTAGTTAAGTATCTTCTTTAAAAAGCTTAATGAATTTGAGAGCATAAAGCAGACCTTTTAGCAGAAATGGTATTCCTAATCCTCATGTAGCTAAGTAGTCCGATTTGGAGTTATTAAGCTAGATTCCTCCTACTTAAATAGATGATTTGATTAACAAGAGTGAAACTGTTCGTAGTTTACCTGTTGATTAAATTTTAGACTTATTTCACGCTAAATGTCGTGATTCGAAAGTAGAATACATGCCTGATTAAGCTGTTAAATTTATTGAAAAAATTAAGAAAAATTGTGCTAAAAGATAATTTACTTTAAGGGAATGTGGCTTAGGTATAGATAGTGCTCATGTTCTTGGAAATATAATAATATCAAATAATCATTTTGTTAGACTAAATTTATCAAAAAACATTTTATCTAACACAGGAGCTGTGATTGTTAGTGAGGCACTCAAATATAATTTTAATGTAATTCATTTAGATTTGAGTTCAAATAATATTTCACCTGAAGGATTTTAGATATTTTTTGAATCATTACTTGGAAATCAATCACTTATTAGTTTAGACATTTCATGTAAAGAAGGTCTAAATAGAAATAAATTAGGGTTGTAGGGTAGTAGGGCATTAGAATCTTTTTTAAAAACAAATAAGACTTTGTAGATTTTGAATATATCAGCAACAAGCATGACAGAAGATGGTACAATTTGTGTTTTAAATGGTCTTTAAGGAAATAAATCAATAGTTTCAATAGATTTTAGTTATAATGAATTAAATTCTGCATTCATGTAAGAGGCTGTACTTAAATTATGTAATAGCAATATCATAGAATTGAATATGGCTAATAATTAAATTGGAGATGCTGGCATAGAAAGTATGTCATAAATGGTTGGAGTCAACTCGAAATTTTACAAATTTTAGTCTATTAATCTTATTAATAATTAAATTACATCAAGTGGAGTTAGTAGATTCTTTGAAGCTATGCATCATAATTAAACTCTTAAAAAGATTTATCTTGATTAAAATAATTTTTATGGAAGCAGCATCAATGCTATCCTTAATTATTTATGGGAGAATAACACAATAGAAGTACTTTCACTTAATTAAACAGATTTAGATTTAGTAGGAGGAGATGCTGTAGGTATAGGTTTATAAAGAAATCTATCTCTTAAAGAATTATATGTTAGAGATAATAAGCTGAAAGATGTTGGAGCTAAGTAAATAGCTGAAGGAATCAAATTATGTGAGACTCTCACAGTAATTTTTTAAGAAAAAAATGCATTGATTTTTTAGATTTTAAAGAAATTTTATTTAGATTTTATAAATTTTTTAATGAAAAAAGATAGTAGATTTAAGTATGTGTGGTATATCAGATGATACAGGAATGCTTATTGCAGAGGGACTAAAAGTAAATAAAAGTATGAGTCAAATATTTTTGAGAGAAAACAGTTTGCATGACTATACAGGTATAGTGTTAGTTGAAGCAGCTAAGGAAAATTAGAATTTGCAAAAGATTGATATCATGAGAAATCCAATTAGTTTTAGATACTAAGAAGAAATATAAAAATGTTTAGAAGTTAATGTAGATCTTTATAAGAAAAATTTAGTGCCAAATTATATAAATACGATGGAGGAGCTTCGTATTTTTGAAAAAGGAAAATATGATGATTATTAGAGACAGTAAATGTTGGATAAGTAACAGAGGGAAGTATAAAAATTATTTGATGAAAAGAGAGCATAATATGAAAGAGAAAGTAAAATAGAAGAAGGCAAGACTTTTGAAGTTTTTCAAAATAAAGAGGACATTACTCTTGAAAGAAAGAGGTTAGAATAGTGGATGAGCGAAGAAGAAAAGAGATAAAATATTGAAATAAACAATTTGGAAGAAGATATTTAAAGAATTACTTAAAAAATTGGTACTTCTAATAGTGAAACTGTTAAAATGATGCAATAGAAAAAAGAAAGAAGAGATTTTCTTTAAAAAATGACAGTCTAAAATGAAGAATCTGTTAAATAGGCTAATACGAGATTAAGCTAAGCAATAAATGTAAACTGGGGACTTGAAAAATAAATTGAATCCACTTAATTGCTCATAAACCAGCAAAAGGATAAATTAGAGGAACTTATGCTAAAAATAGAAAAGCTAGAAGACTATGATCCAAAAACAAGAACAGAACTTGAAATAGATAAAATTGATTAACCAGCTGCAGTTGCTCCTCCTCCCCAAAAAAAATCTCCTAAAAAAGCTACTTAAAATAAATCTAAAAGCCCTTAAAAAGCCAGAAGTCCTCCAAAAAAAAAGTGAGGCTCATTGATTTTCAAAGATTTTATATTTAAAGTTATTAGAGTATTATAATTAGAACAATTAATCAACAAACAATCCATGAATCTTTTTTGTTAATAAACAAAATAAAAATGGAATTTCATTTAATTCAAATCAATATTTTAAACTATTATTAAAATAAATATCTTCAGAGTTCGTAGTATTTATTTTTAATGGGTTTTTCTATTTTTTCATCAATTTTATATAAATTTAAAATATATTGCATTAAACAAAATACATTGATTATTCACGTTGCTTCTTAAAATTGATAATTTTATTTTTGTGATTAAAATATTTTATTCCCTTATATAAAAATAATTTATTTTAGGTTTTTTATTTTTTTTTATAATTATTAAAATTCATTTATTAAAACCTAATCATATGATATTCATCCATTATTTATTTAATTTACTTTTCTTAATTTGATTCAAAATATTATACCAAAAAAAGATTTTTGCAATAAAAATTAAAAAGATAATTGTTCCAATATTATCTATCAATAACAAAACAAAGCAACAAAGTAAATTGCAAAAGTAGTAAATTATTTTTCTTTATTTATTAATTCAATAAAGAATAATTTAATTTAGTGGAATTGAATTAAATTTCGTAAATATATAAACCAAACTTCTAATTACAAATAAGTAAATTTTACTCACTCATTTCTTATTTTCACAAATTTTGAAAAAAAATATTTTTAGAAATGTTTGATAAAAATACAACAAAATAAGGATTAAGCAAATACTAAAAAATAATTTGAAGATTTTAATTAATTTATCAATTTATCTCAAAAAATATTGCAGAGACATTTATCTTATTTTATTTGTATGAATGATTCTTTCATGGATTTGTGACTGTACTATTCTACTGATTTAAATATCTGTCTTAAGATTTCTATTTACTCTTAGGAGCTGATTGTTTGATAGTAATATGTAATATAGCTATAATATTTTATTTCAGCCTGATTTTCCATGAGGAGAGTTGTCAAGAATTTATATGTATATTCATTGGCGAGAGCTTCAGGAGCAGATTTAAAAACAAATAGATCTTCATTTAAATTGTATGCATTTAGACTTTTTAACTCTTATTTAAGCAAGTCCTTTTTGGACAGTTTAGATTTGATCTTAATTTAATCTACTTCTTCTAGAGCAGTTTACAATAGATTTTAAAATAAAAATCCTCCTCCTAAGATACTTAAATCCATAATCCTTCTAACTTTTGAAGGGAGATTTAAATCATCAACTGTCAAATTTGAAATTGATTTAAAGTCTTCTAGCTCAATAGTAGAAAGAAGGACGATTACTATTAATTCTTAATTGGTGAAATTACTAACTTTATCTGATAGCTTAAATCCTTTCTTAAAGAATTTATTAGCAAAATCTACTACACTCTAAATAGTTTATAAGAATTTCTATTAAAACTCATCTATAGCTTTGTCTTTCTTTTGCTTGTTTTCTTAGACTTATACATTACTTGAACTATGGCTTAAAGCTATGCTTTGATCATAAACTAAAGAATAATTAGAAATTTAATTATTTCCTTGCTGTTATTATGGCTCACACTAGAATTTCTCACTGTATAGTTCTTGATATTTATTTATGTTTCTTATCATTTAAATAAGTTCAATATGTTTTTACTTTTTCAGTCTTGCTGATGGAATTGAAACATATTTTAATATTAAAAACAAAAGTAATGTCTTTTAATTTTCCAGCTCTGCTTAATACTTTGAATTAACTACCTTAACACCATTGCTGAAATCTATTTATTGAATAAGACGAATTAGATTTTAAGAGTCTTAATCCAAACTCTCATAGATATCCTATGATGGATGTCTTGTAAACTAATTATTGCTTTATTGAGATATGTGAAATATTTAAGACCATTAAGTATAAAATTCTTTAGGTTAATTTGTCAGTCTAAGAACAAGAGCAAACGTATATTAGATCAAAGGATTGTTTTTGATATGATTATTAATTTATTTTTATGACTTATTGTGGTCATCACTTTTTAAGTAAGCCTCAGAAATATGAAAGTTTTCATGATCTTATGTCAAATAACCTTTATCAATATAAGCAATTAATAAACTAAAAATAAACTACTAGTTATTATGATCATCTAAAGTAATTGCTAACTCAAACTGAGGAATTGCTTGCTAAACATTTCCTTGAACATACAAATTCATTCCTTTTAGATATTTAAAAATATTTTAATATTTTTTTTTTGTTATTTCTAATTAAATTACCATAATAATAATTATAAATTGATGAATTAGCATTTATATTCAGCCCCTATTTTATATAGTTAAAAACCTCTTTAAATTCAAATTAACTAAACTTTATTTTTATTAAATTAGTAATAGCATTCTCTTTTAAATCTTCAAACTTTGTTAATATCTCATAATTAATAATTTCTGCTTCTTTCAGCATGTTTGCACTAAAATAAGCATCAGAAAGTAGCTCTTTGGCTTATTTGCTTTTGCTTCTTTATGCAAACTAATCCAACAATTTAATAGCATCCTAAAATTTTTTCAGCTGAATTAAAGCTTTTCCATAATTTAAATGAATATTTTCATCTAATGGATACTTTTAACATGCAATTGAACCTAGTTTTTGCATTTTTGATAAATTTGATGATCTTAAATATGATTAAATGCATTTGCTAAAAATGTTTTTATTTTATTCTTCTCCATAATTTTCATTTAATTCTATCAATCTGTGAAAGTATTCTGCTGATTTAGCAAATAATTCTTAAGTATAATAGATATCTCCCATGTTATACAATAAATCTAATTTAATTTCAATATCCAAACTCTTGTATTATTCCTCCTCAAAATCTTCAAAAATATTAATGGCTTCTTCTAATTATCCTAACAATTTGTGTGACAAACCTACATAAAACTTAAACTATTCATTCCCTTTTTTCCCTGAATTAATGCGTGAAAGAATCAATGCTTCCTAAATATTGTCCTGCTAAATACAACTTTTAATATGTGATTTTAAAATTTATGAGTCTTCCTCCATTGAAACAAACTATAATTTCTGATATCTTTTTTCTTAATTAATTAACAAAAACCTCTTTATTTTTATATGATAATTTATCGATTAATTAGTCAAAAAATTCAAACACTTCTATTTTAGAAGTGATTGATTCTTTTAAATTTTCTTTGAAAATAGAATTACTCAACATTTTTACATTTTTGATATCTATTCTAATTTAATTATTCTACTACTAACCCATCAAAAATAATTCATAGTCATACTCTTTTGATAAATTAAAATCCTTTAAATTTCAAATCAATATTTTTATGAAGAAACCTTGAAACCTTTTTGTAAATATATAAATGTGCCATTTAAAAATATGGTGCTAACACTCCATCTTTATCGCTTTTATAGAAGATTTTAATAAAAAATATAATTTTTCATTTTTATAATAGATATTTAATTTTTGTTATTTTGAATTGAGATTCTTTTTGGTAAAGTGGTGTTTGAAATATAAAATTTGTAAGTAAATCCTCTTGTGGTTTAGAATTTCTAAAATTTTCCAAAGAAAAAAACTTCATTTTTAAAATATGGATGAATATTTAGAAAAGCAAGATATTATGATGATTTCTGGTATTCTTATTGGATTTATCTATTTCTGGGAAAATATTGTTAATATTTTTTTAAGCTCCAATTAATATCACAATCTTTCAGATTTTTTCATCATTTTATGTAAGATAAAATAAATACTAACTCATTCTTTTTGATATTCTGTAAACCTCAATAAAATACATAAAATAGTATTTTTATTGAAAATATATACAGCTGAAAGACTGCGAACCCGTCTTTATTGATGAAGTAGATGTATGGGTGGATTCCAAAAGGTTAGAAAGCAATTTTATAGTTATATTAGAAACATTTGTTCTTTTAATTATTTGAAATTTTAATAATATTTGAGTAATAATACTTCAATAAAATACATGTAATTATATTTTTATTGAAAAAATAAATATTAGGAAAATTTATTACTTTAAATACTGTTTTAATTATTTTTCAGAAATACTTTCAAAAATCTTAAATTGTATCTTATTATTTTCATTTGAGACTTGAGAAAATAATTATCTGTTCCTTCTTTTCAAAAAATTTAGATTTTAATAATTAGAACATCTCTCTTTTACCATAAACTATTAATTAAATCGAAACTAAATCAAAGATTACTATTAATGATAATTAGATTTTGTCAGGTAATATCATTAGCTTCCTTTTTTCTACTTCCTTCAGGTAGGTATATTAATTATAAAAACTACTTAATATTTTCAAAAAAGCTTTTCAAATTTTTTTATAATAAGATTCAATAAGATGGTATGAATAATTATATTAAAAAAAAAAGTTATGTAGTGTTTATAAAATATTGGATTACAAACCTATCTATCAATTTGGTAATTTTGAATCCTTTTTCTTATAAATTTGTTTTTATGTAATAAAAGAATAATCTAAGAAAGAGTTAAGGTTGTATTAAGAATTCATATTATGTGGTGTTTAATTCATGGCTTGTTACAATTAAATAAATATCTATCTTTTAATGATTTTTATAGAAAAATCAAATAAAAATAAGAAATAAGTAAAATCATAATAATAATATCAATGAAGAGTCAATTAAGTTAAATTTTAATGAATTCTTTAGGTATGGCTGCACAATATACTATGCCTTCTACTGCTACTTATTAAAAAACAATATATCCTTAGAGCTAAGTATCTTCTCCTACTAGAAATAGCTTTTAAAATAGGTCATACACTCACTAGAATTCAAATTAAAGACAACTACCTGCTAATATATTTGATAGCCCTGATACTCCACAACATGTTTTTGGAGCCAGTACTACAATGGAGTCACATGCTTAAAGTCCAAACAATAAAACTAGATCAAAAACCTAGATATTTTCATTGAATTAAGAATAAGAAAATTTAGAAACTAAGTGTGCCAAATTTTTAAAAGAAACAAACATTTTCGAATTTTTTAGAATCCATCCTTGCTGTGAATGCAACACAGACTTGAGATATAATATAAGCTTTTAATCAACAAGCTTTGAAACTAATATAAATTTTAAATCTAGTAATTTTATTTCTACTGCATTAAGATCTGTAAAGTCTTTTTTTTGTTCAAGTGAAACATAACCTGAAGGAATTTCATTTAAGAATGAAGAACTAAGAATTGAGGTATATGATGGTAAAGGTACTGTATACTTCAATGATACTGTTTTAGGCTCATTTCTGAGAAGGTCTCCATCATTTTTTAGCAAAATATTTTGTAATGAGTTTATAGAGTTGATAATTACTCCAGATAAAGAAGACTGCTTTTATGAACTAAAAAAAAATTCTGATTGCTTAATTGGTTGTTGTGAGTGTTTTTTAGAAAATAACTTTCCTTGTTGTGGTAACTATGCATCTATTAGGCTTGAAAAAAATAATATTGATGTAATATCTAATTCTTTCATGTCTAGATCTAATTGTTTTCACTGCTTGAATTGTATAGGCTTGAATTGCTTTAAAGGTTAGTGGAATCAAGCTAGTATTGACCTTAGTAATAAAGAAATAACTTTCAAACATAAATGTCTTTTATTAGGAGCTTGGTTTTATTTCATGGAATACTGTTAGTGATTGATAATTTCTGACAAGTGATAAAAAAATTTTTTTTCAATCAGATTTGTAAATTCTACTTAATTAGTTAATAATAAAATAATAATTCTCAACTTTAATTGAGACACTCAAACTATCTCTTTTTTGTATTTTTTACTTAATCATCATATTTATAAAAAATGTTGGAATGCAGGCACACACACCTCTTTCTGTTTTTATTTTAATCATAAATATTTTTTTATAGAAATTAACGTCTTATTAGTAAGTTTTTAAATTGATGTAATTTAGTAGCAACACTTTTATAAAAGATAATACAATATTTTTCTTTACAGATATTAAATTAATTATGAGAAATAGCAATCCTTTTTATAATTTTACTTCAGTTATTTTTTGGATGGTTTGATTTATGTTTCTTCTAAATTTTTCTATTTATAGTTAAAGATATTAAAAAATTCACTGAATTCCTAATTAATTTTTTTAATTGGTCAAAAAGATAATAGAAAAATTCATTTCGTTATTAAAGTATTATATTTACCATCTGTTTTCAATTAATTATGAGCTGCTTCAATAATTTCTAGTGAATTTACTTAAAGGCTTGAATGTGTATTATTTTTGATTTGGTTCTATTTCCATTCGTTATGAATGATTATTATATTCTAATTTTCTAGTGATTAACTATCTAAAGGAGATAATAATTAGAGATATTTTAATAATTTAATGTGCAAATAATTAAAAATTATTGTTTTGCCAATAAAAAGCTGACAGTATTGATAGGTTGTTAATAATCAGTTTAAAATAAAGAATAAAAATGTATTATTTTTAAACGAAAAAAAGTACAATAATTAGTAAAAAATATCAAAAATAAATTAATAATTTAAAAATTTAAATGTGAATTAAAAATGAGTAGAATTTTTATCAAAAATAAATGTTTATTTTGCTTTGACTTTCCTGTAACCTCTTCGATATCTTAAAGATAAGTATACAATTCTTCATTATTATTTACTCAAGCAATTTATTTTATTTCTTTTAATATTCTTTTTTACATGTAAATTATCAGGCCTGATAGGTCTAACTTTAATTTTCTGACAAAAATTAATTTAAGATTTTTTTAAAATTTTTTCTAGCAAAGTCTTTGAATTTTAAAATTAATTCTTAGCTCAATTCATCTGAATAAATTGGATATTCTTGAATACTATTGTATCCTAATTAAATTATCAATCATATTACTCAATTATTTCAAAATACTTAATTAATTCTAATTATCTGCTTCTTAATCGCAAATCCCTTAAGAAGAAATATTATTAAAATAATTTTTGGGATAAATCTCATCTAAAATGTCATTCATTTTACATATTAACTTCATCTAGCTTATTTACTTAAAAAGAGGTATCAATTTTTTCATTAGATTATTGCCGTATATCATTTTAATAGTCAGTAGGAATAAAAATTTTTATTTAAAATAATTTTTTTTTCAATGAAATCTTTTGAATTTTCATTTTAATTGTTATCCTTATCCTTCATTTATTCATTTTATTAATTTTTAATTTTTTTTTAATTAAATCAATTTAATATGATTATCTTGCACTAAGATGCAAGCTAGACTTTAGACAAATGTTTTTTATTACAACTTCATATTCTCAATAACAAAAATAATATTTTTCATAAACGAGTTTGAGTTTTCTTTTTAAAGGTGTTTTCTTTCATCCATTACATTTTTTGAGTTATTTAAGAAGGGTTACAATTATTTATATATTTTTTATGATTTGCTTATGTTTTCTTGATAGTGATCAAATAGATTGTTAAAAAGCTTTTATTACTTTTTACAAGTTTTGAAAAAATTAATATACAAATTCACAATTTATCAATAGTTGTTCAATTTCTTAGTTTCTAATTTTTAGGTTTTAGTCCATTCTATTTTTACTTAGAGACCTTCATCTTAAAATCTACTAAAATTTAAACACTAAGATAAAAAGCTTACATCATCCTCTTTTTCTTCTTAAGAATCCTTCCTCTTTCATTTAAAAAGAACTAAAAAAATATTTAAGAAATTTAATTTATTCACAAAAATATCTTTTTTAATCAAATAAATTCATTTAAAAATAAGTTCTATTAAGAAATCAATCAAATTAAATAAAGAATAAACTCGAATTATTATAAGCAAATAATTCATAGGGAAGAATTAAAATAAATAAAGAAATAAATTAAAGCAAATGTTGAGTAAATTCATAAAAAAAGGAAAGATAGTGATATATTTATGTGTATGTTTAAATTATTAATAAATAGTTATTATTATTCAAATTTCTATTTCATAATAATTTTTAATAACTCTTTGAATTTTATTAAAAAATTAATAGAAATTAGAATTTTTAAATATAAATTAAAAATTTTTTTCCATTCTCCTTTTCTCATCACATAATTTCAAAACTATTTATAATAATTTATAATTAATAAGCAAAATCAAAATTAAAAATGAGCTAAGAAAGAATCTCTGTTCATTTATTTTCTGAGAGAAATAGAAAGGAAAAAAGAAAATAAAGCTTAAATAGTTAACTAAACTCTTAAAGAAAATAAATTAAATGTAAACAATAATAATGAATAGAATTAAGAAGCAACCTCAATTCTCTTAATAAATCAATAAAAAAAGGAATTACTTCAAGGATTACATTTTATTTGTTTTTAGGAACCAGATCCGTCAGCAGTTTTAATTTTCTATTTTTAAGTATCTTAATTAATAAGAAAGTGAGAATAATTCAGACTTTGAAGATGACTCTGAAGTCGATGATAAAGCCTATGAAGGGTTAACTGCAGAAAAGCAAATTAGAAAGATGTTTTACCAGAATAATGAAAAGAGAGCTTATTGAATTCAGTCTGAAGAAACATAAATTTTTATAAACTATGCTATGTGCATAGTGCAACATAACCATCTTTATAAAAAGATAAGAATTATTGTTCAAATCACTTTTAGCCTTGTAAAAAGTACCTTTCTAAATAAAAACTAAACTCATAACATAAGTTTTTGTCTGAATTTAGAATTCCACTTTCTAAACTTTATTTTTGTACTTTATCATACTACCATAATAAAAAAATGTGCAAGAAATTTGTAAGTAATGCGAAATTGATCTAAATGTGATAACTAAATTGAGATATACCTATACACGTTTTTGCTTGTTATTTTTTTATCACCCCTTACTGTCCAACTCTTTTTTCCTTAAAGTTGCTTCATTTTTAGTGGATGAAAATTTAGAAAAGCAAGATATTATGATAATTTATGGTAAATTTGTTTTATCGGTTTGAAAATTATTT
>JH720305.1:249933-262844 GCA_000231825.2 Tetrahymena elliotti 4EA | reverse complement strand
TGTAAAGTCTTTTTTTTGTTTTAGTGAAACATAATCTGAAGGAATTTCATTTAAGAATGAATAACTAAGAATTGAGGTATATGATGGTAAAGGTATTGTATACTTTAATGGTACTGTTTTAGGCTCTTTTCTGAGAAGGTCTCCATCATTTTTTTGTAAAACATTTTGTAATGAGTTTATAGAGTTGATAATTACTCCAGATAAAGAAGACTGCTTTTATGAATTAAAAAAAAATTATGATTGCTTAATTGGTTGTTGTGAATGTTTTTTAGAAAATAACTTTGCTTGCTGTGGTAACTTAGCATATATAATGCTCTATAAAAATAACATAGATGTAATATCTAATTCTCTAATATCTAGATCTAATTGCTTTCACTGTTTGAATTGTATATGTTTAAATTGCTTCAAAGGCTAGTGGAATCAAGCTAAAATTGACCTTAGTAATAAAGAAATAACTTTCAAACATAAATGTCTTTTATTAGGAGCTTGGTTCTATTTCATGGAATACTGTTAGTGATTAATAATTTCTGACAAGTGATAAAAAAATTTTTTTTTCAATGACAAATAAAATTCTACTTAATTAAATTTAATCAACTTGCTCAAAGAAAAATTTTGCTGATCAGAGAATGTTAAAATACTTAATCATTTTAATAAAAAAAAACATGCAAGTAAAATCAGTAATAATTACTCATGTTGATTAATACATATCAAAGAAAACTACTTCCTCTAAATTATTTTCAATAAAGAAATTAACAAATTTAATATATTTGGAATGTTAAGGAATAGTTTTTCATAACTTTTTCCACTAAATTCCCAATTGATTTTTGTAATTAATCATAAAAATAATATTAACATGATTTTATTATTAAAGTATATTTATTTACCATCAGTTTTCAATTAATTAAGAGCTGCTTCAATAATTTCTTGTAAATTGACTTAAATGCTTGAAATGTGTATTATTTTTGAATATGCTTTCTTTTTCCTGTAACCTCTTCAATATATTAATAATTTAATGATGAGTAAATAAGTAAGTAAGTAAGTAATTTATATTCCATTCTTTCTTTTGAGTAGTTATTTTTCTTTAAATAATTAAAATCTAAAAAGTAGCATATTTAACAAATTAATTCATAACAATTCTTTAGAATAATTTACTCAAGCTATTATTTTGATAATTGAAAATTAGGCTATCATATTGCTAGATCTTCTTCTTAATTTTTTTTTAAAGTTCTAAAATTTTAATTTAATTATGAGTTTTATTTTAGTTTTCCTAGTAATCCACTCAACATTTAATATTATTATCTTAAAAAGCTAAGATTTTTTTGCAACTAATCAATTAATTATTCTTACTATTACTATTTTTACTTGGTGGGGTTTCACAATTAGATTTGCTCACTTTTATTGTTAAAGTTTAAGTTGATTGAAGGTACTGGAAAAATTATGTGTATACTGTTTATCAACTGATTTGATTTCTTTTAGTTAATTTTTTTAATTTAAAATTAGAAAGTCTGATAAGTCTGGTAACTTTAATTTTCTGACAAAAATTAATTTTAGAACTTTGTTCATTTTATCTAGCAAAATCTTTCAAGTTTAAAATTAATTCTTAGCTCTAATCATCTGAATTAATTAGATATTCCTGAGCACTATTGAAATCCTAATTAAAGTAAGAATTGTGATTACTCAATTAATCCAAAATACTTAATAAATTCTAATTATTTGAATTATCTACTTTTTAGTTATAATTAACTTAAGAAGAAACGTTATTAGAATAATCTTTGGGCTAAAATCTCATCTAAAATATATTCATTTTGCATATTAACTTCATCTAGCTTTTTTTTAAGAGCTATCAATTTTTTCACTGGATTATTGATACATATGATTTTTAAAATAAGGAATAAAAATTTTTATTTTAAAACAATTTTTTTTTTCAATAATTTTCATTTTAATTGTTATTCTTAAATATTCATTTATTCAAATAGCTAGCTGATTATAATTTTAAGATAATTCTAGAACAATTTATTAGGGTTTATTGAATAGAAATTATCTCTAAACTTTATGAGTAGAAATTAAATATATAATTATATAATAGAAATTTAGTCAATAAATTATTCAATTGAAGTACTATATATTTTATAAGTAGAAAAAATTTAATTAATTTCAAGTTTTTAAATTCATAAAAAAATTTAATGGTATTTGTAATAAAAGTGAAGGTAACTATTAATTTCTATATTTATTTCATTACAGTTTAAAGCTTCTTCATTTTTAGAATTAGGATGAATTTATTTTGGGTGAACACTTATCAAACAAAGTGAGATATTACTTACTATGATTAAAAATATCCTTATTTATTCTTTGTATTTTTGACAAAATTAATAATTAGATTAAGTATTTTTATAACCACAGATTAACATCAAATCAATCTCATTTTACCTTCATTTTTATGTAAAGTAATATTAAAACGAATTCCTTTTTTTATTTTAAGTATGCCTCAATAAAATACAAAATATTCTAATTCAATAGAATATAAATTTATGAATAAGAAAAATTTGTTGAATTATTTGGAGATTTTAATAAATTGTTTCTTCTTTTCAAAATTTTGATAATTTGAAGATCTCTCTCTTCTCATCAATTATTAATTAAATTGAAACTAAATCAAAGATTAGTTAGTATTAATGAAAATTTTATTTTTGTGTATAATTTATTTAACTTCACTTTTTCAACTTCAGGTATATTAATTATAAAAATAACTTAATATTTTAAAAAATGTTTTTCAAATTTTTTTTATTGAACAAATTAATATGGCGATTGACTATTTCAAATTTATCTCAATAATACTCAAAGAAGAAGGTAGAAATAAGAGTGTAAAAGAAAAGTTGTATAGTGTTTATGATGTAAGATATAAGATTACAAATGTATCTATCGAATGGGTAGTTTTGAATCCTTTTTCTAATAATTTTGTTTTTTGTAATAAAAGAATAATCTTCGAAAGAGGTGAGGTTGTATTAAAGATTTATTGTTTATCTGATTTATATTATGCTGGCGCTTAATTCTTGGTCTGTTACAATTAAAAAATCACTATTCTTTCATAAATTTTGTAGAAAAGAAATGTTTTGAAATAATAATAAAAATAAGAAATAAGTAAAATCATATTAATAATTACTATTATTATTCAGAATATAAATGCAAAGTAGTCAATTAAGTTAAATGCTAATGAATTCATTAAGTTTGGCTGCACCATATACTATGCCTTCTACTGCTGCGTATTAGTAAACAATATATAATTAGAGCTAGGGATATAGAAATAGCTTTTAAAATAGATAATACACTCACTAGAATTCAAATTAAAGACAACTACCTGCAAATATATTTGATAGCCCTGATATTCAACAAACTGTCTTTGGAGCTAGTACTTTAATAGAGTCACATACTTAAAGCCCAATGAATAAAATTAGATCAAAAAGCTAGGTATTTGCCTTTAATTAAGAATAAGAAAATTTAGAAACTAAGTGTGCCAAATTTGTAAAAGAAACAAACATTTTTGAATTTTTTAGACTACATCCTTGTTGTGGATGTGACACAAACTTGAGATATAATATAAGATTTCAATCAGCAAGCTTTGAAGCTAATATAAATTTTAAATCTAGTAATTTTATTTCTACTGCATTAAGATGTGTAAAGTCTTTTTTTTGTTTTAGTTAAACCTAACCTGAAGGAATTTCATTTAAGACTGAATAACTAAGAATTGAGGTTTATGATGGCAAAGGTATAGTGTACTTCAATGATATTGTTTTAGGCTCATTTCTGAGAAGGTCTCCATCATTCTTTTGTAAGACATTTTGTAATGAGTTTATAGAGTTGATAGTTACTCCAGATAAAGAAGATTGCTTTTATGTACTAAAAAAAAATACAGATTGCTTGAATGGCTGTTGTGAGTGTTTTTTAACAAACAACTTTGCTTGTTGTGGTAACTAAACAGATATAATGCTCTATAAAAATAACATAGATGTAATATCTAATTCTCTAATGTCTCGATCTGATTGCTTTCACTGTTTGAATTGTATAGGTTTGAATTGCTTTAAAGGCTAATGGAATCAAGCTAAAATTGACCTTAGTAATAAAGAAATAAATTTTAAAGATAAATGCCTTTTATTAGGGGCTTGGTTTTATTTCATGGAATATTGTTAGTGATCAATCGATAGATAATTTCTGACAAGTGATACAAAAATTTTTTTTCAATGATAAATATATTCTACTAAATCAATTAATTAATAAAAAATAATAATTCTCAACTTTAATTTCTACTTCCTAAAAAATTTCTGCTGATTAGAGAATGTTAAAATACGTAATCATTTTAGTCAAAAAAAACACTGAAGTATAAACAGTATTAATTATTCTTGTTCTTTAAATATATCAAAGGAAACTTACACTAAATTATTTTAAATAAAAAATTAACCAAATTAATAATTTTCGAATATTCTACATTTATTTTCCTCTATCTCTTTATAGTATTTTTTTACTTAATCAATTTTTAATAAAAAGTTCAATCAAAATATAATAGATTTGGAACATTAAACATTTGCCTCTATCTACTTTTTGTTTGTTTTATAAAATGTAAAATGGCCAATATTATAATACTGGAGTACGCACACCTCTATCAGTTTTTATGTTTTGAATTGTAATCATAAAAAGCTTTTTATTTTTGATTTTTTAATGTAAATTAATGTCTAAGCAAATTTAAAAATAAATGTAATCTTCTAAGGTCTATAATATCAGTAATATAATTAATTTTTATTTTGATATATTTATTATGCCTTTGTTTACAAATAGTGTAATGTTAAATTAAGCCTGAGAAAGTTCAATCATGTTTTACAATTTTACTTAAATGCTTTAAATTATTAATAATTTGTGGGTGGCTTTTATGAGTGTTTCTATTTACAGTTCTAAAGATATTGCAAATATTGTAAACAAGCTAAAATTATTAATGTTTTACATTCTTTTTCCAAATACTTCTAAATACCCTGATAATTTTTTTAATTAAATGTAAGAGATATCTTCACAACAAAAAAGAAGAGAAAAATTAATTTTATTAATAAGGTCTATTGCCATCTCTTCAATAATATTTTGTAAATTTGACTTAAAAGCTTGAATGTGTATATTTTTGAATTGGTTCTATTGCCATTCATTATGGATGGTTTTCTTTATTGATTGTAATGCTACTATTTATTATGAATTATTGTTCTAGTAATTAACTAGATAAAATGAGAAAATAATTTGAGATATTTTAATAATTAAATAAGTTTGAATGCCTAAAAAATTTACCAATGAAAAGTTGAAAGTATTAATATATTGGTCATAGTCAGTTTAAAATACAAATTAAAATGTCACATCTTTAAAACAAACTCACGAACTTAAGTAAAAAATGACAAAAGCAAAATTTTAGTTTAAGAATTGAAATGCTACTTAAAAATGAATAGAGTTTTTGATCAAAAATAATTGTTTATTTTCCTTTGGATTTCTTGTAACCTATTCTATATCTTACTCGTGGAGTTATGTTTCTTTGTATAATTTTTTTTCTTTGAATAATTAAAATCTAAAAGTGAGAGACTTTACACTTTTATATTTGTTAAATTGTTTGATTACAATTCTTCACTCGAATTTATTAATGGAATTATTTTGGTAATTAAAAATTAGGTTGTCGTATTGCTACACTTCGACATTTAATTTCTGTTAATCTTTTTTTTAGAGTTCTAACTTTTATATATTTAATTCTGAGTTTTATTTTAGTTCTTCTAGTCTATCGCTCAGCATTTAACGTTACTATCTTAAAAAGCTTAAATTATTTTGCAACTAATCAATTACTTATTCTTAATATAACTAGCAATCACACTATATAGCAATAATTGGTTGCATATCTTATTTTAATTAGATTTGTTCACTTTGATTATTAAAATCTAAGTTGATTGAAGGTATACCCTTTAGTAATCTATTTAATGTGGAATTGGAAAAATTATTAATATTTTGTTTATCAATTTATTTGATTTCTTTTAACGAATCTTTTTTACTTTTAAATTTTTAAACCTGATAGTTCTAACTTTAATTTTCTGACAAAAATTAATTTGAGATATTTTTTTAATTTTGTCCAGCAATATCTTTCAAGTTTAAAATTAATTCTTAGCTCTAATCATCTGAATTAATTAGATATTTCTGAGCACTGTTGAAATCCTAATTAAATTATGAATCATGATTACTCAATTAATCAAAAATACTTAATTAATTCTAATTATCTACTACTTATTAACAATCCACTTATGAAGAAACATTATTAAAATATTATTTGGACTAAATCTCATCTAAAAAACCTTCATTTTGTATGTTAATTTCATCTAGCTTATTAGTTTAAATAGACGTTTCAATTCTTTCATTAGATTATTGCTATGTATTAGTTAAATATTATGAAGGAATAGAAATTTTTATTTTAAAATTATTTTTTTTTTCAATTAAATCATTCAAATTTTCATTTTAATTGTTATCCTTATCAATTATTTCATCCAATAAGGGTGGATTATTATCTTAAGAAATTTCTTGAACAATTTGCTCATTTTATTCATTTTTAATTTTTTTTTAAATTAAATTAATTTTATATGATTATCTTGCACTAGAATACAAACTAGACAATTGTTTTTTTATTGCATGTTTGTATTCTTAATAACAAAAATAATATTTTTCATAGATGAGTTTGAGCTTTTCTTTATAAAGGTGATTGCTTTCCTCTGTTACTTATTTAGAGTTATTTAAGAAGGATTACAATTATTTATACAATTGTAGCGATTTGTTTATGTTTTTATTGTAGTAATCAAATAGCTCATTAAAAAGCTTTTTATTACTTTTTTACAAGTTTTGAAAAAATTCATAGACAGATTCACAATTTATGAAGAATTGTTCAATTTCTTAGTCTTCTAATTTTTAGGTTTTAATAACCTCTTCAATTTACCTCTTAATCCATTCTATTTTTACTTAGAGGCCTTCATCTTAAAATCGTTTAAAATCCAAAAATTAATGTAAAAAGCGTATATCATCTTCTTTTTCATCTTAAGAATCCTCCAAATTTATTACTTTTGAGCCAGAAATTTTTGGTCTTTTTAGCTTAGTAAAGCTCTACTTAATTTTAGAATTACCATCTTTATTCTCTTCTTTTTTTATCCCATGAGATAAACATTGAATTTCTTACAGACTATGCTTTTTGTTTAAGTGAGCTGACCTTTAACTCCAATTACTTTGCTAATTATTTTGAGAATCCATGACTAAAATTGTGATGATTTTATAGCTTTCTTCTTAATTTATTCAAAATATACTTTTTTACATTTTTTTATTAATAATTAATTGTACAATATCTATTATGATGTAAAATAATCAATTTAACAAATTAAAAGTTTAATTTAGTAAAATGTTTTTTAAAAATAAATAGATGTAATTTCATATTTCTTTTAACTTTTCATTTTTATAAAAATTTGTAATTTATAAATGGCAAGAAGCTTCTACATTTTTACAAAGATACTCAAATCTAATAGTCTCACAAATATGTGAAAAATTAAAAAATAAATACAAAAAAAAAATATTTGATATTTTTTAGTCATTTTTCTTTCATATTCTTAACTTTTATTTCTAAATAAAAAATAAAGGCTAATCTTAATAAAAAAGATCTTTTTTAACAATACATCCATCTGAACCATTTATCAAATAATAATTTTTTTACAAATAAATTTAAAAAAATTGATTTTATCAATTTCAGCATATTTTTAATAATTTTAATCACAACAAAGAATATTTAAGACTTTATAAAAAGAAGATTATAATTTTGTTTTTAGCATTTCTTATTTCTCAGCTCAATAAATTATGTAGATTTGGACTTAGTTTTCCTTAAATCATAAAATAAGTTTTAATTTTTGAATACTTAAATTTATAAATCGAAAATAAGTGTGGAAAATACTCATAGAATTTCTGTCTACAAAATACAGCTGCTGTAAATTTAAGATATTTTTGACTTAAATTTATTTAAATAAATAAATACAATTTAATCTGAAAGCCCTTTAAATCCCTTTATATTTTTGTTATATAAATCTAGTAGGAAGATAATTAAATCAAAACAGATAAACACTAAAGTTCTACTAGACATGTGAGAGATAAAAAGCAGGAAATAAATTAGATATATTCAAAAAACTTTAAATGGTAAGCAGTGTAAAATGTATACTAGTGTTCTTTGAGATGTATCAAAAGATATAAATATTATTAAAATTACTTAATATGAGTTTATTCAATAAAAATGATTTTATTTATTTTTGTGATATTCTTTTTTTAAAAATACTTGTATTTAAAGCTTTTTGATAGATAATTTATTTATGGTAGAAGTTAAAATAAAATCAAAATAAAGGATAACATTAAAATTATCAAAAACTTAAGATAAAATAAAATTAATATAATCATAAAACATAAAAACATGATTAGAGGGTAATCATAAATCCTTTAATATTTCATATTTTTTCTATATTTAAAGATTTAAATTTTGGTAAGAACCATAAGAACCATACACATAATTAATATTTCTTTGAGTAGAATCAATGAGAGATTTATTTTTCTTTTTAATTGAATCAAAAAGATTCAATATTTTTGCAGATTTTTGGGGATTTATTGTGCTTAAATCTATATCATATTCATTTAAGTTATGTTGGATCTTGTTGGATTCATTTATATTTACTTAAGGCTATAGATTCTAAATATCTCCCTATTTATTGTTAATCTAATTTATCAAATTTTGAGAATTTTCAGTTTTATTGCTAATACTATGTAAGGTAGTATTAGATTCTTCAAATTGATTTTCTTCAACATCTGAATTATCAGAGTTAATTTCAATAGGATTTTATTTCTTTTAAGTTTTGAGTCTTTCTAATTTTTTAGTTAAAATATTATAAAGGAATAATCTCTTTCATTGCTTTGCAAAATTTAATTTAAAAAAATTTGTTTTTTTGTTGAGAGTTTTGGGTAGCATTTTTGTCACAAAAATAAAATATTTAAAAATGCTTGTAAAAATTATTTTTTTGATGATATGATAGATAGGTTATGAAGCAAAAAATAATTAAAAATAAAGCACATCTTCTTCTCCATTTGTAGTATCTAAAAGCAAGATTTTTATCAACTTGCTTAAGCTAGGTAAAAAATTAGTCCTCGTTATCTACAGTTTCTACAATCCCAATAAAAACATGCTCATATAAACCCTTATTCTTCTCATCCTAAGTGACATCTAAGTATTTTGAAACTTTGGAAAACAAAATACCCTTATTGCTTTTAGGATCAAATCTCTCTTTTTTTAGTTTGAATTCATTATTAAAACTGCCAGTCATTTACAAACCTCCTCTGTCATTAAACTGTCTACTTATTTTATTAATTTAATATAAATTAAAAAAAAATATTCATTTACTTCCACAAAGTTTAATCAAGTTCTTCTTCTTTTTCTAATTTATAAAAGGTAATAATTTAGCAATTAACTCAAATTTATTAAATTTTACTTATTTATTATTACTATTGCTGTTGTACTTGAGAAAAACAGCGAAAGTTATTCATCTTGATTAAATGATTTTTTTTATTTGAAATTTTTTTTAAAAATTAATTAATTATAATAAAATTACCCTAAAAAACAAATTAAAAATTGGATTTTATTAAATATTTGCAAATAACTTGACTTGTCACATTGTCACAGGGGTAGGTTTTTCTTTCCTAAATAAAATTTTTTATTGAAGAATTTGTAATAAAATAATTGAGATATTTTTTAAAAAACAGATAAAAAATAGACTTCAAATTAAAAAAGACCAATTACAAATCTAAAAAGCCTAAAAAATATTTTTATTTTATTCACTCAAAGTTCAATTTTCAAAGAATGAATGAATAGATAGATAGAGAGATAATCGAATAAAATATTTTTTGATCTTGTTTTGGAAAAAATAATATTAGTGCAAAACTATGGGATGATAAATTAATATTATTTACTAATAATTTGTTAAGTATTTATTTGTAATTTATTTAAATCATCAATGATAAAATGGTAGATAGTATGTATTTCTAATTACCTATTCTTACTATATACCTTTATTTATTAAGTCAATATCTATTTTGTTGCTGCTATTACTTAATTTATAGAGGGATAGTATTTTGAGGGATTTAAGAAGGATTTACCCTTCGCTATTATTGTTATTATTATTATTACTGTTGCATTTATAATTATAAACTGTAGTTAGTTCTTTAAGGGTTATTATGGGAAGGTAAATTTATCAATCCCGGTAACTAAAGAGATTGATTTTGAACTTATAGATACCTTTCGTTTTATTAAGGTTACTAAGGTATAGATACTACTTCTTACTTTGAAGGAGGATGGATTGGAATTAGCTGGTTTTAATTATTATACTGTATTGGTATTTGTGGATTAGATCTATGAAATCTATTTTTAATAAGAAAGCTATAGTCATTAAATAAGAAATTACGGATTTTCTCATTAAATTCCTAAATGCGTAGAGAATTTTCCTAAGCAAAATCATATATCTAGTTCTCAACTTGCTCATAGCTTTTCTCACAAAAATCCAAAGATTTAATTTGAAAATCTAACATAGAATTGATGTATTCCTCAATTTCATCAACTATCACTTCTTGCTTTTGCACTTTCATTTTGGGTTTTTCAATCTAAATTACACAAGACTTTTCCCTCTAATCTTGAATCTGTATTGGCTACCTCATTTCAGACTTTGGTATTTTTATTTTTATTTCTTAAGGAGGAGGCTTTTAATCAAGTTTTTATGAAATTTAAGATCTGACCTGTTAAGATTTTAGGTCAGTCTTTTGCTCCCAAAAGTTTAATTTATACTTTTATTTTTCATGGTTGACTTAAAAAATTTCATTGTAATTACTATTATCTTTGTTTTTGTTGTGAGTATCTTTGTTGCTGCTTTTACTATTTTTAATTTCTTTGTTCTTGTTGTTACTATTATAGGTATTTATCGCTTTGTCTGGTTATATTTCATTAATTTATTCTAACAAATTTTATCTGAGACTTTTGTAATTTTAACTATTTTATGTAGATTTTGGAATATCACTTTAGATTTCTAGATTCAATTATTAATTAAACTAGTAATCTTTTTTATCAAATGATGTATTTTAATTAATTTGAGGTTATTTGAAAATATTTTAAGAGTATTCATCTTCAGATTGGCTTTAAAAGTCAGCCTTGAACTTCTTTTTTGGTTCTTTTTAATTGAAAAAAAATTTATTATTCAAAAATATCAATGTAAAATTTTTTACTTGATGCTTCATCTATTTCCAAATATTCATCTTCATCTATTTATTGATTAATAATGTTGGTAATACAGTTTAAGTTTTTTTGTTAAATATCAGATATTGTGGAGGTTCCAGTGCTTTTTAGGTCGTCGTTTTCTTATGAATTTTGATGCAGTTAAGAATTTTGTTTTTCTTCTTAATTAATAAAATTCATAATATCATTAGTATTTCTTTCGACCTTTTGAGAATCACCATCTTAGTCTGGTCTTTATTAATTAATTATTTCTTAAGACATCTCTTAATAGCATTATGGTATTGTTTTATTTTGAGAATTCAAACTTGAGCTGGTTTAAGAGCCAATACTGTATTCAGATAAAAAATCATTGTCTGCTTCACTGATACCTTTAGAAAGGGCCAAGGATGATTTACGAATTAGATTTTTGTGTTCAGTCAATTATAAATTTGAGTTATTATTTTATTCAAGAGTTTTATCTTCTTAAACCTCTTAAAATTATTCTTATTCAAACATATTTTTGTAATTTTTTAGATTATTTATTAAATTATTTGAAAAAAAAGAAAAATTCTTCCATAAATTTTAATCAATTAAATACAAAAAATGAAATTGATTGAATTTTCTTACCCCATAACTAAACAAAAATCAATTAAAAAACACATAAAGAATAAATATTAAATAATCATTCTTTATAAAAATCATTCAAATAAAGAAATAAAATCATAAATTGTTAATGATTAATTGGGTAAATTATTTGTTTTTTTATACCAGAGAGCTATAAATCATTTCAAAAGTTTCACTCAAATTGGTCAAACCTGCTTCCATTTTATATTGAAGCAACTAACTCTAAAGTTCAATCTGTTATTGAATTTTTTTAATTTCTTCTTACTCTTCTTGAGTTTAACGCTTCAGCTCTTTTATTCTTTCATCATAAAAGGAAGCCAATTCTAGGCATCTGGCTTCTGAGCATTGTTATTTTTCAATAAATTATTCAGGATGATAGTTTTGTTATTTCATTTGTCTTTAATAAATAGAATCTGAAATTTAATCAATTTATAGCTCCTCATTATCTCCATTTAAATTTAAGCTCTAACTCTCATTAAGGTTTTAAGACAAATAGCCTGATGCTGTTTTCTTCTTTCTTTGATCTTTTGAGTATTAAAAAATAAATTAGAAAAAGGATATAAAATTCATGTAGAAAATTTTACTTGCAATCCATTTCTTGAAATTATCATTTATAGTTGGATAATTTTACCTCAATGCTTAAAAAAATAATTCACTTGTTTAACGTTTTTTTGCTAATTTTTTTAGGATTTCTATTGTATTTTCTTTTGAAAAACCAGATTTATTTTTTTTGATAGTTTTGCTGTATTATTTAATTTATAGATATAGCTTTTCCATCTCATCTTAATCTGAATCCATGCTGTGTCTTTATATGCCTGATAATCTGAAATAAAGCCAGTAAATTTAATAATTGATTAGAAATAAATGTAATTTACATACATAAGTAACTTTTTAGATTGAGTTTGGTTTCTTTGCTTTGTTTCTTTATTGTATTTATTTTTTATAAATAAATTATCATTGC
>JH720305.1:226600-249833 GCA_000231825.2 Tetrahymena elliotti 4EA | reverse complement strand
TTTCATTTCTTATTTCTTTCAAAAACAAACATTTAACAAGCAATTCAATTTACTTTTTATTCTAAAATAAGAAAAACTTTTAAAAAACTTAACAAATTTTCAATATTTTAATTTTTGAAATTTAAAGTGAAATTATTCATTTTTCTATTTTATTTTAAATGAAAAAATTTGCCTTCTTGCATGTCAATGCATGATTTTTTTTTAATGTCAATAGAAAAGAAAGTGAAATTGGTTGATTGACTGATTTGTAAATATGTTAAGAAAGCATGAATAATTAAAGAAAACTATTTTAAAAACAATTCAACAAGAGAAAATGAGTAAATTGTCTCTGATCTAATTTTGAGATTTGACATTTTTAATTATTTTAAGAATTGAGATAATTTTTTTTGATCTTTAATTTTACAATATTTTTAAATCAAAATTTATTCTAATTAAAAAATAAGCCAATTTACATACCCGTTAGTTTTAATAAAATAAATAAATCAAAAAAGGGTTGAATTGCATACTTAGTCAGATGAAGATGTGACTGATCATTTATTAAGCAATTATTCAAATAATGTGTCATTATAGTTTATAATAGCATTTTAACTAAATTATGAGACTCTTTACATTTAAATGAGACAATGAATTTTTAACCAGAAAATATTTGATAAAAGAATTTCTTCTATTCTATCGATAGAATAGTTAGTTCCCTTGAGTTAAAGTTTTAGGAGAGTTATTCTAGGCTACCACAAATAAACTAAAAAGTTTTATAAATGAACTGTAGATATAATTGTTTCTTAGATAAAAAATGAAGATAGAGTAAAAAACTCTATGATTTTTTAATTGTTTGATGAGTTTTAGTAATGAATCGAAAAATAAATAAGCAATCATTCTCTACAAATAGAGTTCAAAAAAGATAACATTTTTTCACGATAAAGTAACTTCTAGTTGTTTCATTATAAAATGATTTTTTTATTTAAAATCTAACCCAACATCAGAGGAAAATACATTTAGTATTTAAGAAAAATTTTCCTCAGGTTAAAAAAAACCTTAATTAGGTTTGAAGATTAAATTAATTTCCCCCTATTATTCCTCTTAGTTTAAAGTTTTTCAATTAAATTCCTGTCTGTAGGAAGGAAGGAAAAAAAAATAAGTACCCAGCCAAAAATACTTCGGGAAAGTAAATATCAAGAGTAATTACTTTATGATCAAAGCCAAAATTTTGAAAGGAGAAAAGAAAGAAGAATCAAAAGAAATCAAAGATATTTCTCTCTTTCTTTTTTTCTTTTTGCTAAAACTATTTTTTTCTATTAAATAATAAAAAATTTTATTTATCTCTTCAAAAAATGCAAAATAGATACAATAAAAATAACAAAAAAATAAGTAAGTACGAAATATTTGTTTGTGTTAATTATTTTTTAACTAAGCTTGGAATGTTATCTGTTTCATTATCGGAATGACTAAGCTTGAAAGAGTGGGTTTCTACTGTTTTAAATCTATTGTGGTTGTTGAAAGCTCATCATATCTTTGATTCTTTTTAAGTTACGATCTAAGTATTCAAAAATGGTTTTATCAAAGTCTATGGAGGTATTATTAAGATCACTAAAATACTTGTCACTTTAAGATTTACAATCATTAATTATTTTTTCAGTTTGCTCCTTCATCTAGTTTGAATGAAACTCTAAATATTTTCTAGTCCCTTTCATTGATTCAAGATTAATCTCTAACATTTTGATTTATCCAACCTTTTCATCTAACTCTATCTATCCAGTTTTTTACAGTAAAGAAGAGTTAGAGTCTTGATGAGCTTGATTGCTGTTTATGCTTTTTTCATTATTTATCATTTTAAGACAGTGAGGATAATTTTAATTCAACCCTTAACTCTAATGTCTATTTAAGTTAGCATTTTGTGATTAACTTTCCAAAGCCATCTTTTGATTTAAATTTTATGGAAAAATGAAATCATTTTCATATTTTAGTTCAATGTGGCTGCTGCTTTAGTTGGGCTTAGATTAAATAAATCGATTTTCAGAGTTTTATGACAGTGAAATTTAATTGAAATTTCTTTTTTAATTCAAATTCTTATGGTTAGAAGAAGAAGAAGAAGCTGTAGGAGGTTTTTATTAGTAGAGTTGATGATTGCTGCTATTGTGGTCTTATTATCTCCCAGTTTTCTTTAGTTAAGTCTTGTAAATAATTTCCAAGTTTTCAGGAGCAGAGTGGTTATTAGTAAGTGCTTTTTAAGTAAAATAAATGAATTAATTATAAAATATTCTTTTGATATTATGAAAATAAAACCTTTGTTCTTCTTCTTTTCCTCTCTTCTTTTTTTAAATAACTTTTTTGTGAAATTATATTCTTCTGGGTATTTTTGCTTGATTTACTGCTTCAGGTCTTTACGATCATATCTAAAATGTTTATATTTTGCTCTAGCATCTGTTTCAATTTGCTAAATTAAATCTTATGAAAGGCCTTACATATGTTTTAAGTTATTTAAAAAAATATTTTAAATAAATCCTAATGATTTCTTTTTCTCTTTTTATGTATGTTCTATAAACTTTTTCAGATCAGAATGGTTAGCTGAAATACTTTTCAATAATTCATCCTAACTTGAATCAGAATCCTAAGGTAAATGATAACTAGTGCTCAAAGAGTAAGCATTTCTAATCCATAAAACTTTAGCTTTAACATCTGTACCATAAAGGGAATCTAGATATTACTTGATCTTTGACAAACGATTATATTGAATTTCATCTAAACTTTGATGATTTTAGATTTATGAAACATCCAACTTATCTTTTTTCTCCTCACTGTTATCACTGTAAAAAGGCTCTTCTTAGTTGTAGTTGTAAGAGTGAGCTTTACTTTTATTTTGGTACATCTTTTAGTAATCAAAAAAGCAATGTTAGTTATTTATAAAATAGAAATATGAAGGAAATAAAAAAAGTTTCAAATGACAATAAAAAAATGTTTATCAAACAATATAATTTAATTTCAAAATACAAATTCAATTTACTTTTACTGTCTGTCTGATCGTCTTCAAATTAATGTTTGATTAATTGGTAATTTCTTATTTAGTTATTTATTAAATTATTTCAACTTTTTTCACACTTCAATTCTCTTAATATCTAAACCAACTCCTACTCACTAATTATCATTACTTCTTCATAAAAAATGTCTTAATTATTTCAAATAAATTTTATTCTGAGTATTTTTAAACTCTAAAAAGAAAGATACTAGCTTTCAAAATAAAATTATTTCTAATGTGTCATTTGTAATTTTAACTGATCTAATTTAATTTTATGAATGAAAATAGGGTTATTTAAATTCAAAACAGTGTAAAAAATCCTCAAAATTAAAAAGTAAAATAATGCTTCCTTTTAGCAAAAAATAAAAAAGAAAGGCTAAATGAAAAAAGTGTGAAAAGTTTCCATTAATTATTTGCAAATGCTTGAATGCGATTTTAGTAAAACGTTCTTTATAAGATAATTTAGTTTCAATTATTTTAATTATGAGATAAAATACTTTATATTTCAATAAAAGAATAAATATAGAATTTAAGATAAAAATACTATTTCGTCTTTTGAAACGTTAGACTTTATCAGTTAAATTGCAATATGAAGGCTTACAATAGAAAAAAAACAATAATAAACATTTTTATTCTAGATAGATAGACGCCAGGTATTGTTTATTTACTTAAATCTGCACAAGTAATAAAAACCACTCAATTCTGTACAACTCACTAAATCAAATTTCGTTTTAAATTAAATCAGAAAATTAATTATACTTAATAGCTAAAGCTAGAAACACCCTACCCTGTAATCTTAATATCAATATAATTTATCTATCTACTGATCAATCTGAGGAACTGCAGTTTTAATAACTGATGTAGATCAAATGATTTTTTCAATTATTATTTTAACATTAGGTAATAGTAAAAACAGTTGATTCGTTATTATTCGAATAATGATGTCAAATGAATTTCTCTCATATTTTTTTTTCTTTTACAAAAATATTTAAAAATCGAAGGAAAAAAATACCGATAATTGTTAAGTAAAGATAGAAAGGAAATTTCCTTTGAAAATAGATAATAATAAAAACGAGATATTGATGTTACAAGCAAACACTTAAGGACAACAACATCAATAAAGATACATGCAAAATTTATAAATAAAGAAATAATATTTTATTTAATTTAAATCAAAAGTATTTTAAAAATTAATCAACTTTCTAGAGATCCTTGATAGCTTCCTCTACTAGAACATCATCATCTCTATTAATTAATTCACTAAGAAAATTGATGATTGTTTTATCGAAAGTGTTTTTATGTTGCAGGGGAAGTGCTTCTATTTTTTATTAATGGGTCTTGCAAAAATCACCCAACAATTAAACGACTTTCTATTTTTGATTTAGTAACTCGAGTGACTAGATATTGGATAAAATCATTTCCAAGATTTCTTAATACTTGAATAAATAGTCTGTTTGTACTTCTTTGTTTTCCAAAGAAAAAGCTTTTCTCTCTTCAATTTGATTAGCATCTTCCACCAAAACACACTCTTGCTTTTGTCTCGAAAGGTTGATCTGTTGGAAGATAAACCTAGCCTCTAATATTGAATAGATATTATATAAATTAGAATTGAAAATTTCAATAATGTTTATTTACTTCTGTCAATAAAAAAATTGTAAACGTCTTGAGTATTTAAAAATATTTAGATTTTCTCTTTTGTGTGCTTATGCATTATTCTTTTGTAAAATTTTTGGTCTTTCATTTCTATCTCTAAAGCTGCCAGAGTCCCATACTTATAATTATCTATTTTATTCTTATTTCTGTTCACAAATTTTCTGCTATCTGGATTGCAGTTTTTTTCATAAGCCTCTAAGTAATCCATCAACTTTTGATGGCTTCTTGATTCTTTTGCATAGTAGATTAAAAAATTTTTTTTCTCCTCTTCAGTGCATTAATTAATTTGATGAAGAGTTGCTTCAAAAGTTTTTTCTTAGAAATATTTCTTTTATTTTTACTACAAAAAAAAATTCTCAAAAAAAAATTATTTCTAGTAAATGCTAAGCTCTGCATCTTCAATAAAGAGTTTTAGCGCTTCAGCAAACAAATTTGCTTCATTAGGTTATTATTACTTTTTCTCACAAATCTGCTTTCTTTCATTTTGCGCACCATTTATTTTATTCTTTAAAATAGGTCTCTGTACCTTCGCAACAACTTCCTGAAATTAATATTAGTCATAGTGAAGAGTTTGCAATATTTATCTACTTTCTTAATCATTAAACGATTAAAATTAAACGCATTTATTCATTTCAGTATATCAGCGTTTTATTGTTTTCAAAATTTTAAAGAATTATTTGAGTTTCCTTTCCAAATTTCTCAGAATGTTTTTATCTTTTATAAATTAATTATCTGTTATTAATTGATAAAACCTTAATCACTTGAAAATCTTAACAGCTATTCTTTCCTTCGTTCACCATTTAAGTTTTTAATTAAAAAAAATCTTTAACAAATCACTAAAAATATTAATAAATTATCATTCATTTTAGACAATATTAATGAAATTATTCAACATTCTCATTTTAAAGTCATTAAACATTATTAAAAAGATGATTTAAAACAATATGGTCAAAAAGAGACAAAATATGAAATACATCTATTTAAAATATTTTAATTTATTATTTATAAAAATGAAATTATTTTGTTTATGATAAGTACATATGTTTTTATGATGTAACCAAATTTGAGTTAAATTTTTTGTTTTATGTTAAACAAAGCAACAAGTAAATTTAAAGAAATCATATTCTAAAGATTTCAAAAATTGTGATAATAATTTGAATCCTAAATCTCAATCAAAACAAGATTAATTTGTAAAATTATTTATCAGAAAATAAAAGAAATATTTTAAGTAATTTAAATAGCTCAAATATTTGATGGTAGCTAATATCACTATAAAATAAGCTACTCACCTAATAGGGTAAGAAAAAAAAATAATTTAATAATTATTATGTTAATAGTAAAGAGATAAACAAGGAGCAAAAAGATAATAATTGTATTAATGGAATTTTTTTTGTCAAATATTTAAATTTTGTGACATTTGAACATCTCTAAAGATTTCTAAAATAGGTTTTAAACCATTGAAATTTTAATAACTAAAATCTCTTTTTTTGCTTTCTAAAATTGATAGGATTTATTATTTTCTAAGCTATTGTCCATGATTATGATTAATTTCAGATATTTACAATGCATTATCTATATAATTTTCTTATTAAGTTGATTTAGCTATCTTTTAGTTATTATTCTAGTAAGGTGAAGACTCTTCAGTGTCAGTATTTATCATATAAGCTTAGCTTTGTTTTGGGTTCTTTAACTCCATCTAATATGGTTAATTTTATTAAAAATTTAATTGTTTCACATTATTTTATCTTAAAGGAAACTTGCTAATATCCTAATATTATTGATTCTTTATTTACATATTGTTTTCAGGAAAAAAATTAGCTTTATTCTCAATTTGCGTGTTGAGAGAATTATTTTTACCTTATTTTTACATATTTTAATTAAAGCTACTATTGCTATCTGCTTATATTTGGCGTATATATTCCTCTTCTTTAATCCTGTGATGATAAATATTTTAGTTTAAGCTTGATATGTTTTCATTTATATAAGGAAAGTTTAAATTCTGGTTTAGGATCTATCCATTTTAAAGTCTAGGTTTATCTTAAAGAGTAAATTAATTAGAATGAAAATTAGTATTTAAATACTATTGAATCATTTTGATTGACTGATTTTTTATAAAATTACTTGCATCCTAAATCTTCTTACTCATCTCTAAGTAATCATTCTAATTGTCTTCATTTTTTAACATTTATTAAATTTCTATCAATTTTTAAAAATCTCCTTCTACTTCTTTATTTTGTTAAGAAGAATTTAGCATCATATTATCAATAAATGTATCTATCTTAATTAGAGTTTATTAATCTATACTTAAATCAGATTCAGAATCACTTGGATAGCTGCTATCACCAGATAATAAATCATCTAATGATAAGCTGTCTTGGCTCAAGTCTGCATAAATCATATTTTTTGTTTAAATTTACTAATAGTCCAAACTAAAAATTTTTTTGTTCTCTTAGAATGATTGATCTGGACTTAAACTAAAATATTCATCTAAATTTTCTTCTGAGTAAAATTAATCTTAGGTAGATTTTAACTTCTTCTAAATAGGATTTAATTATTTCTCAAGTTAATAATAGTTGTCATGATTATTTATCTATTAATCAGTTACTTTTTAGACAGAATTTAGAGTTGAACTAGACACTAAGCTTAACTAAGATTTTTCATTTTGCTTTTTGATTTAGAATCTGCCTTGACCTTTATCAACTAGAACAATCTATTTTATATGGCATAATTATAATATTATTTAAATAAAAATATATCAATTTACATTATTTTAACTTGGATCAAGTTGGTTACTTTATTAATGCTTTTAATCTTTCAATTTATATTGTATAGAACTCTAAGAAGCTTAATCTTAAAAATCTGATAAATTTTATTCCTCCTTATTGGAATCTATATCTTGTAAATCACTTAAATCTTCACCACAATCACAATCATGATCTTATTCAATACTATTAGATTAAATTTGATGAGCATCAACTTTTATAGGATCATCTGAGTAGTCTTCTGTATTAGAGGATAATGAAAAATAAGAAGATAAGGAAAGGTTTGAATCGTTTTCATTTTATGAATCAATAACTGAATCAGAATCAATCAATTCTTATTCGTCCATCTCTTTCTCTTAAATTTTTACTTATTTCTTGTTATTGCTGCTGGAAGTCTTTTTTTTGTTTTCTTTTTTTATGGAAAAATCTTTTAAATCTAATTGCAAAGATAAAAAAATACATTTTTTTTTGGAGCCTTTCTCTCTTTTTTGAATGAATACCACTAATTCTTGATAAACTTATTCATCTAAAACTTTTTTAATTTATTTCATGATTTTTTCTTTTGAATAGTTTTTTCCATCAAGGATGATGGATCCTAATTTATCAAAAAGTTCTAGCTCTAAACCATTTTCTGAAATAAAATTTTAAATTGCTTCGAGATCAAAGCTTTTCTCGATTTTTAATTTATCTTATATTATTTCATCAAAGTGCTCAATTAAATTATTTCTTTCCAAAACCAATGAAAACTTTGAAACCTATTCTTAAAGAGTCATATTAAGCATAAAACACTCTATCATATCTTTTATCCATTTATCTTACAATTTAGCATTCTTTTTCTTTTCATAGATAGAGCATAGTTAGGAAACATAGCTTATCTTTTCTTCATTTTATTTTATTTCAAAAATACTTAAGAATAGATTTTCAATATTCTTTCTTTTATATTTACAAGGCATTTTCCTTTAAATTTTGCTAATAAGCGTTGATTTCTTTTTCAAATCAATTTTTTTTTACAAATTTAATTTTTTAATTAAAATTTATTAAAATTTTCCAAAATCAAAATAACTTAAATACAAATTTCTCAATAGTAAAACATATTATAACTATAAACTAAATAAAAAAACCTATTCTATTGTCAAATTAACTCTAATTGGAGGTAGATTAAAGCAAATAATTTAATTATTACCCATATATTTACTTCATAATTTAATTGCTTAACTGAATATGAAAAGAAAAAATATATCATCCTTTCCCAATGATAACCAGTAGGGTAGAATTTACTTTGACATTAATTTTTTTAAATACTTGATAAAGCAACTATACAATTATAAGTTTAACACCTTAAGATATAATTTAGATAAGAAAAATTAAGTTTTCTTTTTCTTTTCAAAATTAATAAAAATATTTTATTTTTTTAAACTTTTAAAAATTTTATTCATTCGACAAGAAAACTTAAAAATAAAAGCCAAAATTTTAAATAGCATTCTTGTATGATATTATTTTATTCCTCTAATTATTTATTATTTTAATAAATTATGTTATAAAAGTAAAGAGAAGAGTATTTCTATTATACTTCCTTCATTTATTCTTAAAAAAATCTACAAAAAATTAATCTTTGTATGAAATTGATTATGAAAATATTTCTTTTAAAAAATATTTATTGAATTAATTTAACTAAAAAATAATATTTTTTAATTGAATTATAGATTTATTCATAGTGTTAAATTTTATGCATATATTTCATAAATATTTTCTATCATTTTTATATGTGCATTAAAGAGATATTGATAAATCTAACCTTGCTAAATTTTGATAGTTGTTATTATGATATCTATCTCTCTACAAAAAATCTAAACGAATTTATTTTTACATTGAAAAAATAAACAGAAAAATAATGTTAGAATAGTTATGCAAACAATCAAATTATAAATCATTCAATCAAAGCAAGTGTTTTTTTTAGAAGCAAAAATGAAAAAATTTCAACGAAAATTTTTTTGGTTGAATTAAAATCCATCAAAATAGTTATTATAATTTACTTGATGCTTCTAAATATTAATTAAGAAATTACTTTTTGTTTTTTTAATAAAGAAGTGTTAATTCTTATTATTAATATTGTTAATATCAAATAGTTTTAAACAAAAGCATTAAAATAGGGTATTAGAATATAATTGTAGAAGAAATTATTAATTACCCTTGAAATAGGACATCCATATTTCACTCAATAGCTCTTTTTAGTTATAACTGCCACAAAAGCTATGAATAAATAAAAATTCGCCAATGATCATAATATTAGTGATACTATCAACTCTGCAAATTATGTGTCAATATCAGATAACAATATTAATTAGAGCCGTGCTTAATCTAACAATCCTCATCGCCAACACAGACTACTTATTCTATAGAACCAAAGTGAATGAATTATTTTATTTGATTTCTTTATATATTTTCTTTTTCCTTCAACTATAGGTGCTACTAGCAGCTAAAAGGGCTCTCTTGACAAAAAAGCAGATAATTATCATTAAAATGATAATGAAAATATTATATTGAGTTTTTAGTAATACAATCATGGAGTTAATCCAAAATCACCTAAAAAACTCATTGAGAGCGATTATTTAAATTCTTTAGAAAATCCTATGAATTCTCAGGAAGAAATGTATTACATTGCAAAAAACGTAAATGGTTCAAAGAACGTTAATCATAATCGCCACAAGACTCCTTATTAAAGGATTTATGTTGAGTAGTAATCTATATAAAAGTAGTCAATATAAAATAACTAAAACAGCTTAGGTATTCAATCAAGTAGCTAGAATGTATAGAATGCGAACAATTACAGATTCAACTCTTAAAACAAAAAGGAGCTAACTCCAAAGAATAAAATATCTATTGAAGAGGGCAATTTATATAAAAGCAATAACAGGTCTGCTGCTATTAGAGATTTATCTAATGAAGGGTACTATAAAAACTCAGAAGAAAATAAAATTAATAAAGTTTATGGAGATTCAACTAACAAATAAAATACAGGAGTTGTGAGAGATTAACTGAATAGCATTCTTTAGCAATAAAATAGCACTTTGATAAAAAAATTAAATGGAAACAGACATAATGTTCATACTAATTAAGACTCTTTAAATTAAAATTAAGGATTTAATATAAGATAAATTAAGAAAAAATCATCAATTTCTATGAATGAATCATAGTTGGCTAACGCTGGTGGATCAGGAATTATTGCGAATGGATAAAACTCATAAATAATTGTTTAAAATATAAAAGACAGAGAAGGAAGTGGTGGAAAAATTATTAATTAATAAAATTCTCTGTGCAAGTATGATTCAATAAGAAATATACATAACTCCTAAGAGAGTTCTTAACAAAATATCTTAGCAAGTAACAATAAAAACAACTCCTCTATTTATTAATATCAACCTGAAAATTAGATATTCTAAGTCAATATCTATAACAATTAAGAAAGACAAGAAAGAATTTAATAAGTCTACTTAGGCAATAAGCTAAATTTAGCTAAAAAGTAAATGTCACCTTAAAAAGAAGTAACCATTTTTCTTAATTCTTTTAAAGCTAAGCAAGTGTTTTTAAAAATATTATTTTTTTAAGTTGTATATGAATAATTTTAATCCAAATAATTATAAATTACAAATTATCAAACAAATACTCATAATATATATTTATCATTTTTAAATAAAAAATAATCTCTAAGTTTTAAATAAATTTTAGAGCCTCAAAAAATGATATAATGCTGACCTCTAAAAATACGTGAATATCTATATAGCTAATCTTAAATATTAAAATTTATTTATTAGATTGAACAAATAAATATATTACAGGCTATGATATAATTTTAGAAAATTTAACGCTTCTTAATTTGATTATCTTTAAAAATGATTTTTTATCTCTTGTTTATATTTTATTTAAAAAAATAGGTTTATCATAATCAATATGAAACAATAGAAGTAAATAATAAAAGGAAAGCTAAGTCTACTTAGAGGTAATAAAGTATTCTGAGAGAAAGGAAATAAAATAGTAATACAATAAATTTTATTCATTTGAATTAATCTGGTGGAAGTGGAAATAGTGGATTAGGAAGTAACAATAATCTAAGCCTTTATAGCTTGAATTAAAACCAATAAAATAACGTTTGCACTAATAGCAATAACAATAATTTGTCTTATGAAAGTTGTTATTCAAGTTAAAATGCTAATAAATTTTATTTTAGAAGTAAAAATAATTAAAATAATAGTGGGACTTAATCAAATTAAATACAGAATAGTATTGTTGGAGGATTACCTAATGCTTGCTCATAAAATAGCTCTTAAATCAATCAAACAATAAATTAAGTACCATCATAATAAAGAAGATAGCTACCTTAAATAAAAGACACATATAATACAATAGATAATTCAGCAACAAACCCAAGTAGTTCTTTATATAAAACAAAAAATGTAATTAGAATAAATGGAAGTGTTGCTGATAAAACACATATAAATAGGACTTTAGATGCTTAACCATTAAGCACAACAAGCAAACAAGAAAAAACAAATAAAAATGGGATTTCTACAATAAACTATGATAAAAAAATAGGAACTTTAAATGAAAAATCTAATCCTTCTATTAATGCTACCAACATAAACAAACCTAATAATAGAAAAAGCTAGCTAAATGATACATAGTTATATAAATAAATACAATAATTAAATAATCATGATAGTCAGAATGCAACTATTTAAAATAAAATTAATTCAAGATCACAGTCAATTCGTAGAGGGAGATTCTAAAATCCTCAAAATGCAAATGCTTAAAACAAAATGAACAGTTAAAAAGAAAATTACCCAACAGGTTATCAACACTAATAAGGTATTTTGATAAATAATCTTTAGCTTTAGAGTTGTAAACACAGAGATGAGTCATCAAATACAAGATAAAGATTTACAAGTAAAAATGATTAAACAAAAATGATAATTATAAATTAAATAGATAGCAACTAAACGAATCTCTAAGAAATTCTTGATGTTCCTGTAACTTAAAAATAAGAAAATGTAAAAATTTAGTTAATTGATGAATCAAGGACTAAAGGGTATAATACTATTTCTATTGAAGAATAAAAAAGGTGTGCTTCTCAAACAGAAAATAGACCAGAAAGCTAAGTTTAAAAAGAAAAATAAAATTTCTACAAACAATCTTATGCTATTGAGAAGATTTAACATCTAAAATCAATAGAAACAGGAGATTTAATTCCAACTACAAACAAAATTAACTTTGAAAGAAATACTGCTAATCCAATACATTCACCTATACTTAACAGAGACAGTTCTCCTGTGCCTTAGGTTCACACACCAACAAAAAAAAGAATTAAAAATCAAAATTAAGTCAACTAAAAAATAGAATTTTTCCCTCAACCTCCACCTCCTCCTCCTCCACCCATTTAAACTAGTTAAAACTAGTAATAGATTCAAAGCAAAATAAAATATGGATAAAAATACCAAAGAGGAAATATAGTAAAACCTAAAAACATAAACAGCAACAGTGCATATGCTTATCAAAGCAACCAAAATAGCTAATAATATCAATAAGATAATTAACAAAGTAGTTTAAACCCAAATTCTGTTGGATTTACAAATAAACATACATCTTAAGTCAGCACAAATATAGCCCTTTCTTCTAATCACTGTCAAGATATCAAAGAATTAAAGTTTAATAGTAATACTAATGCAGAAAGTAAAAATTTATTTTAGAACGATAATATTGCAATAGATCAAACAGAAGAGTCTATGGATAATTTAGTAAAATCTCTTTAGGAAGAAGTTTATCAAGAAATTAAAGATCAAGAAAAAGACCATGCAAATTAATAAATACACATTCAATCACTAGAAAACTCCTTTTATAACTATTTTACTTCTAATCTTCAACAAAATAAACCTCCAAGCAGTTAATAAAGTAATTTTATAATCTTTTGATTTTTTTTGATGTTTTTTTAAATAATTTTTGGGGTGGTATAATAGTTATAAAAATTTAAAGTAATATTGGATTTATGAAAACTGAATATGCGATTTATAAATTAAAATAATTTTTAACCAAATTAAAACCCCCTTTTTTTTTATTTTCCTTTTAACTTTTATTAAAAGTAATAAATTATAAAAATTAATTTTAAGGTTATTCAATGAAATAAAATAACTCAAACTTAGAATAAATGAAATTAAAGATGGAAAAGAAATACTCAAATGAGCCAGAAAAACCAACAATTAATTTATAAAAAAATTGCTTTACAAAAATCACTGAGAAAAATGAAGATCAGGTGTCTTCTAAAGCAGATGATGCTAAAAAAGATGATTTTATATTTTCTACATTAGATGCTTTTAACAAAGATAGAAGAGGGAGCAAAGCTGCAAAGATAATAATTGATTTTGATATGGATGATGACAATGAAGTTAAAATTATTGATCATGACTAAAAAAATGATAAATTAATTAAAACTGAGATAGTGAAAGATGTTAATGAAGTTGATAAATAATAAGTTAATAAACCTAAAATAGAAGAACAAGATTTAAAAATAAATTTATAAAACTCTCAAAATAACTTAATAGAAGAACCTGTTGACAGTGGCAGAAATTCTCCTTAAGTATCAAAGATATCTACAGCAATAAAACCTCTTTATTATAAATATAATAATTCTTTCCATTAAATGTAACAAACCCCTGATGATTCTGACATTAATGACATAGAAAATAACCAACCTACATTTGAAAAATTCATTAAGAGCAAGGTTTCAAACATGAGAAATAGTATTCTTAAACAATCTGTTAGATATGACAATAATTTTTTTAATTAGTCAAAACTTCTTTAATTGTAGCAGCAATAAATTTAGTAATAACAATCATAGTAGAATTAGTAATAGTAACTTCTTTAATAACAACAATAATAAATTTAGCTATGATCTTTTTAAATTTTATTATAAATTAAAATATAAAATAATTAACATAAAATAAATTTTAATTAATCTATCTATCTATCTTTTGTATATATTTATTTCACCTTCTTCTTAATATTGTATGTGAGTGACAGTTTTCCAATTATTTTATCAATTACAAAATATAAAATCAATTTCTTAAATTTTAACAAATTTTTGGTTTATTTCTTCAAAAAATCTTTCTTATTCTTGAAAAAGATCTTATTATTTGAAAAAAAAGATTCATTTTCAATGTAATTGTTAATTTATTTTTAATTAGTCTTTCATTTTTGGTTTTATTTCTTATTGTTGAAAATTAATTGTCTAAATAAATAAAACAAAAATTTAATTTTAATATTTTTTAATCTTTATTTTTAGTTAAATTTTTCCTATTTCCTTGATATTTTACCAAATATTTTTAGATAAATAAATAAAATAATTTCGTTTTTAAGTTAATAATTGATTGATTAGATTAATTGTGTACTTGTAAAAATGTCTTTGTTCTCCATACTTTTCTTACTATTAAAAATAGTCTCCCTATTAGATAGAAAATTTTAATTCAAAGAATGTCAATTAAATTTTAGTCAATCTTATTTTCATGTTACAGATGATATTTATAAATTTTTTATGATCAAAAAAATAAGTAATTTAGTTTTTAAAATTTAGCATGTCATAAGATTCAAAAAAAATCTCAATAATTTAATAAAGCAAATTAGGTTTTAGCGCTAAGATTTGATTTTAAATATAATTTCTTAGATTATTGATTTAAAAACTTTTTATAGATGAAATAAGTAGAACATATTGATAATACTCATTTATAATCGATTAAAAATATATTTTCTGTTGATAATGAGTTAATTATTGCTAAATAAATATAAGAAGAGAAGTTAAAACTGTAAAATAAAATGAAGAAGGAGGAATTAAAGTAGACAAATATGTTAAAATGTATGATTTTTTTATCATTTTTGAAAGATCATTTCAACATTTTTAATTATTATCTAGAAATTTTAATCTAAAATGAAGAAGAAATAAGGAAAATTTAACAATTAAATGCATAAAATGAAGGTATAGCTAGATAGATACAAGAAAATATAGAAGTAGATAATGGAGTTGAAGAAGCTATTAAATAGAAACAAGATAGAATTAAGTAAATAATTTTACTTACTTTCTTTTCAGTAAATTGCTTTTATGAATATTTTAATTAAATATTTTTAGCATGCTAAGATAAGAATATCAAAAATTATGTGATTAAAAAAATGCTTTGCAAGATGAATAGATTAAATAGAAAAATGAAAGAAAAACTGAATGTATAAATTAATAAAATATAAATTAGCTCCTTGTGAAGTACACAAGATTGAAATTTGGTTAAATAAATGAGAATTACATTATTGCATGTAAAATTAATTAATTGTCAAAAATATTTCTCTTTTTATTTAATGATTATGAAATAATTTTTATACATTAAAATAGATTATCTGAACAATGAATAACAGACTATTCCAATTTGTATTGAGAGAGAGAAAAATAAAAACAAAAGTACTAATGAGAAACAATATAAAACAGATGAAGAAATAACTGAGGAACTGCGCAAGAGAATTGAAGAAATCTAAATATCTTACATTTGATTTTAATAGAATTAAAAATATGATTTCACCTAAAATAATCAACAATAAAAAGACAAATTTTGATTTCAAAAAAGGCGAATTATGACGCAAGATAATTAAATTTTATAATAATATAATATCTTATAATAAATAAGCTGTTTTAATTAATTTAATATTTAAAAAGTATTTCTTTATTTTAAATAATCTTTTCGAGGAGATTAAATAATCAGCAACTTTTGATGTTAATTTTTGAATAAATAGAAATTAAGAAGATTCTACTTTGTAAACAGATAATGGTTAAGTGAAGAAATGAAGACCTAATTTTATGTGGTTGTATGTATTAGTTGATTTTTGGATTTAATTAAATGAATGAAATTTTATACCAGTTATTTATTAATTAATAATTAAACGAAATTTGTAATAAAAATTTGGATATGGCTTAATGGATTGTCAGTCAGACAGGCACAGATAATTTACAAAGACAGTCGTTTAAAAGTTTAAAAATTGATTTAAGATAAACCTTTAAAATGAAATTTTATATACGGACAATATTTGTAAGATGTTAATTTCTTTAAATTAAATCAATAAATCAATAGGAAAATAACATTGTTAATAAACAACTAAAGGAATTAATCAATCAATCAATCCATTATTTATTTGATAGAAGAAAAATTAAATTATCAAAAAATCAATTATTGCTAAGATAATTGTTTGTTTGCTTCTGATTTCATTTATAAAACTTTAAAATCAAAATTAATTTATTCATTCATACTTAATAAGTAAAAGAAATCGTATTTTAAAGCTCAAGCGTAAAAAAAAAAAGAGGACTATCTTGAAAGCAGACCAATTTAATTTCAAAATAAAATAGGAGGAAATTCATTTGATTTCTTAGATTCTGAACAAAATAGCGAAGCAGGGATATGTATAATCACCAGATTAATTTGTAAATGCAAAAGCAACCGTAATTGTTTCTTCATCACATTTATTATAATAATTCATAAAGTATTTGTTAACTATTTAACTAATGCAACACATTTTTTTTCTAGTTAGAAGTTTTAAAAATGACAAAAAGGCAATTAAAAATTAAATTTAAATAATTAAAATTATAGAGTGAATGGAATGATGGCTTAGACTAATGGCGGTGCTGTAGGGTAGAAATATTTTATACTTATAATAGTTTATTTAAAATTATTATGTTTGTTAGAGTTAGTTAAAATAAACAGAATGAAAATAATTTTCAATGAAAGCAAACATATTTATTAGAATTAACGTCATTTTATAATTAAATTTATATTCTTTTAAGAGCAAATAGACCTGCCACAAGTTTTGGATATAAATTCTATAAGCAAGGAGAAGAGAATACAGCACTAGGCAATGTTCCAAATACAAGTCAAATATAAAAATAATAGCCTTATCATCAAAAGCGTACTTAAACAAGAACAAATTCTAACAAGCTTCCTGAAATAACAAATATTCAAGGCAGTGCTAAGAAAACAGAAAAAGTTGGAAATCCTTTCTCAGGAAATATTTTCAGTAAAGATATTCTATATATTATATTAATAGTAAGCAAACAAGACAAGACATAGTTTAACATAACAGATAAACAGAATATATTATCTAAGTATTTTTATGATATAAAAATAATCCAAAATTTAAATTTTGCTGTTGTTAATAATCAATCACTCAATAGAAAATATTAAATACTTTAATTACGAATAAATAGATGCAAATAATCCTTCAGGAAGTAGCGGACAGATGAGTTTTTCTAGTGCAGAGTTTAATGAAATTACATAAAATGAGAAAGATGAAAGATTTAGATATTTATTAAAGCATGGAACATTGAAGCGTATTGAGGGAAATGGTAATATAATTTTCTGTGAGCTACCATAAATAATGGGAATTTGGGTTTGTTATAGAAGACCTTGTGAAAGGGAAGCTAATTTAGAGAAACTGAATCTTGATTATATGGAATTGACTCATATGCCTCTGTTAGAAGGTGAAGAGAAATTGAAGATTTTAACTTATTAGCATAACAAAATAAGTAGAATTGAGAATTTAGTTTCACTTCCATATTTACTTTATTTGGATTTATATGATAATCAAGTGAAAGAAATAGAATCAATATACACTTTGTCTTAGTTGAGAGTGTTACTGCTTCCTAAAAATTAAATTACTAGAATTCAATAAATTGATCAATTAACAAAATTAGAAGTGCTTGATTTACATTCAAACAAAATTTAAAAAATTGAAGGAATCAAAAATCTTGTCAACTTAAAAATCTTAAATTTAGCAAACAATCTCATTGTAAAACTTGAAAATCTTGAGAGTCAACAAAATCTTGTTGAGCTGAATTTGAAATTAAATTTAATAGAAAAAGTTGAAAATATTTAGCATTTAAGTAAATTAGAAAAGCTCTTCTTATAGAATAACAGAATAGACTCTTTGGAGGGATTAAAATGTTTAAAATCTATCAATTCCCTTCTTGAGCTTAACTTAGAGGGGAATCCTGTCACCAAAACTACTTAACAAATTACTTATTATAAATTTATTCTTTCAAATACTGTCAATTTGAAATCTTTAGATCACAAGCTAGTTGATTTGATAAGAGAAGATCTTAAAAAAGAAGGAACCAGTCAAGCATAAATTTAAAATGTAGTTAATTTTATCATTCATTCAAATAAATTATAATAAGCAATCACATTTATTTCAAAAAAAGATTGATGATGCAGCAACTAGCGCTAACACGCTTGAAGATAGAAGCAAATAAAATAATTAGGGTGGTAAATAATAGGAAAAAGGTAATGGTCATCTATAAATAAATTAAAGAGGAGGAGGAGAAGAGGAAGACCAAGAAGATGAAGATATAAATCCTGAAGAAGTAATTGAGATCATAGGAGAATAATGGAAATTAGAACTAAATAGAGTGAAAAAATTAGAATTATAAAATGCTAAAAAGAAAGATTATTTATAGAACATTTTAGTAGAAGGTGGACATGCTGAAATAGAAGATGATACATAGCTGTTTATTTATGGAAATGCTTATGAAATAGTCTTAAGCAATGATTAATTCTAAGAAGTGATTGATAAAATATAATTTTAATACATTATCTTTGATTTTATAATAGAAAACTAAACATTAAATACACTCAAAAACTTCAAAAAACTCAAAGAAATCATTCTTAAAGATAACTATTTGGTTACTCTTCTTTAGTTGGCCAAACTAGAAATTCTTCCATCACTACGTAGCATTTAAATTATTAATAATCCTCTTTCAAAGTGTTCTTTCCTCAAAGAATTCATTGTTTATCGTTTCCCTCACATAATTAAAATAAATGGCAGTGATGTTAAAGATCAAGATAAATAAAAAGCTAAAAATCTCTTCTCTAACTTTGATAGAATTTTGTAACTTCCAGAAAAATTCTACAACTCTGAAAACATCCGTTCATATCCTTGTTAAAACTCAGAGGAATTCGAAATTTGTAGAGATAAGTAATATATGAAAATATTTAGTAAGGTCGCAACTGACACAGCTGAATAATTTACTTAGACTCTATTTTAAGGATTCTTAGAAGAAAAAAATTCAGAAAACGAGTTTACAGATTTATTCGATAACTATATCTTAAGTTTAATAGATTAATCACCAGTTTTAAATACTAATTCTAAATTTCCTTATCATGGTCATCATAGCAGTGCAGGAAGCAATGGATATATGCACAATAAGGCCAACCATAATAAAACAAGCCACTCATTACATAGTAACTATAATAACTCTTAACAAAATACAACTTCACCCACAATGTCAATAAATTCAAACAACTTCATGTGAAGATAATTAAAATATTAATACTTATTGGATAACTTTCAATAGAGTAAAATTAAATAATCTAGAAAAGTAACACTAAAATAACCAATTAATAATTACTTTCAAACTAACACAACTAATTTAAAAATAGTAATAAAATCTAATATTGTTAACATAATAATAACTAACCAACTCATGTTACAATTTAATCACTCTTCATTTATTAAAAATATTTATATGACTATTTTAAATATCCTATCATATTCATTCCACCCATTTTTCATTTTCTTTCATTTTCATTTATTCAAAAATTATCCATTCTCTTCATTACCTTCTAATTTCTCGAACCTTTGATTAAACCATTATTTATTTGCTAATCTTCTACAAATTAAATCAAATTAATAATTTCAAAAAAAGATATCTTTTCTATAAAAGTTACTTATCATCATATTCAATCAAAAACTTTTAAATCTAGTCGTATTTATTTAGTTAATTAAAATTTTCTAAAAGTAAAATGTTAAAATAAATTATTAAATAAAATTCATTTTTATTTTGAAAATAAATAGTTAAATAAATTAATTTATAAAATAAAAATTTGGATAAATTATTTAGTTTTCATTTCTTTTTAATTCGTCAAAGTAGATTTTCTTGAATAAAAAAGTAAAAATTTTGTAAATAAAAATTAAAATTAGGCTTGAAAAATAAAAACACTCTATTTATTGTTGATAAAAAATGATTAGCAACACGGTTAATTAGATTATTTAAGGTTTCATGCTTTAAACTTGAAATTTATGTGAAGATTTTACTTGTAATTGAAAACATAAAAAAAAAAACTAAATTAATGAAAACAAAAAGTAAATAATAACGAAAAGAATAAAATAAAAATGAAAATGGAAAGGGGATTAAATAAAATGGCTGAATTATTTTTTAATGAATTTTAATAGATATAAAATATTTAAATTAAGTTTGTTTATTTGTTTATTGGTTGATTGTTGTTTATATTTTATTTCAGTTTTTTTCAGATTATTTATCTTGCTAGTCTTCTTTATCTTTTTCAGCATTACCAATATTTTATTATTCTACTTAATTTTCGTTGTTATTTTACTAAGGATTACTTTTAGATTATTCATGTTGAGATAACTATTAATTCTATTCTATAATTTTTATATCTTACTCTTCTGTTTTTTATGTATTTTGGGGTAATCTTTCTGATATAGAGTTTTTTTTTGAGCTTTTAATTTGATCACTTTTTGTAGTTTGTTAAGAATTACGTTTACTTTTATAAACTATATCTCCTTAATCAAAATGATCTGTTTCCTTACTATTTTCTGTTTACACTCTACCAATTTGTGAATTTGAATTAGGAGACATACTGTGATCAGGAAATTTTATGAATTTAAGATCTTCTTATGATTTACTATTCTTAGAATGCTTTGATTTCTTCTTTTTGGGTTTGCTTTTTTGTACTGGTTTTTCTGCTATTATTGGTGTTGGACTCACTTTAATATTATAAAACAAATTTATTAAAATAAAATTATATTTTAGATTTTACTTCTGCTTGTGGTTGTTTTTGGTGCATGGATAAGTCTTCCATATGCAGTTGATGTTGTAGCTAATAACTCAGAGTTAAAATCAGTTTTGATGAAACAGTTAAAGATTCGACCTATTTATTTATTAATAATAAATAAAATTGATAAGTAGAAATTAGAGTTAAATTATCATCTTAAATAAAATTCTGATAAATTAAAATAAATTATTTGTTTATTTGCTTACGTGATGATCTTGTGATGTTATCTTTATACTTTTTATACTTATCATACTATTACTCATATTTATTGAAATTTATAGTAGACGAGACTTTCTCAAGCCTGTTATGAATAAACTATTTTTTAAATAGATTTTTATGTCTTCTTTCATGTTTGTTTAAATCATTTAATATTTTACTAAATTCTCTGAATTCACTTTATCTGCCTCTTTTTGTCTATGAATTGCAAAATTATTTTTATTTGGTTTAAATACTTGTTTTTCTAAAGTGGTTTTGTTGTAAAGAGATCCCTTTTCTGTTATTTAAAGCATCCTATTTATTAAAGAACCATTTTCTATGTCTTATTCTAGAGTTTTATCTTATTAATTAATAAAAAATGAATTATCCTTTTTTGCCCATTTAAAAATATGGTTTTTGTCTTACTTCTTTCTGGTTTATTTTTTAAAACTGAATTTAAAGGTTGCAACTTGAATCTTGATTTAGTTTAACTAAGTTTTTCTTGCTTTTCCTTAAAACTTAAAGGCTCAGAGTTATCTATCATTTTTTTTGAAACATCCAAATTCTTTTTATGGAGTGTGTATGACTATCATTAAAATGAGATTAAATTGCAATCAAACAATCGATATTTATGATTAAATTACATAAAGAATGTAATGCTGCTATATGCTATTAATGACTTTTGTGTCATCCCAAGCTGGAAGAAACTTCTGCTTTATTGAAGGAGAATTCATTTAAAATTCTAAATAATATCTACTTATTAGATAAGCTGCTTTTATGCTTTTTTTATTTATTAAATTTATTAACTACTGTTTTTTTATTAAATCAAACAATTTTCAATAAGAATTATACTACTTTCTTTTTTTAGTTAATTATAAAATTCATTTCCAAACCCATTTTAAATAATTTATATTCCTTTTCAAATTCATTCAAGCATTCTAAATATTTATAACTAGATTAAGCAATGTAAGTGTCACTTTAATAGAATATTTTAGGATTAAGCATTCTTACTAAATACTTTCATACTTAATCATTCAATATTACCTTTTTATGGAATCAGATATTAAATATCAAATTAAATTACACAAAATAAAAAGATTATTTTTATTTTCTAAAAGGAAATATAGAAACCATCTATCACTTTTAAATCACAACCAATAGTTAATCTATTTTAATATCAATATTTACCTTAACTCCTGATTAATTAAGGCCCAAAAAAATAGTTTTTTCAGAAATTATGGACTTAATATTTGAAGATATTTGAAATAATTTTGAAAATTTAAAATAGACCATCACATGAATATTGTAGGGTATGTATGATACATTTTTTAAAATAGTTATTTTTATATAAAATTAGAATTTACTTTCATAAAATTTAATTGATTCTAAAATTATTAGAATAATATTTGTAATTTAGATATTAAGTACTTAGAACTATATTTTATAATTAGTAAATCCATAAATTTAAGAATATTACTTGATGTAGAAATTTATAAAAACTGCAAAAAAAGATGAAGTTAAAACCATTTAATAGGTTTAAGATAAATACAATTAATGCTATCTTAAAGAAACAATTTAATTAATAGAGGAATTAGATGTAAATACAAATTTTTGCTGCCATGAAATACTTTAATTGTTTAAAGGAATGAGCTTATTCAAAACTGAATAGATTAAATTAGGCTTTTAAT
>JH720305.1:97948-225964 GCA_000231825.2 Tetrahymena elliotti 4EA | reverse complement strand
CTAAAATATGTAAATATTATGGCTAATATTTAGTTAAAACTGGTAATTTAAAATAGGCTAAAGAATATTTTGAAAAAGGAATAGAAATAGATCCTGAGTATTTTGGGAACTATGAATAATTATCAGAAGTTGAGATAAATAATTAGTGTTGGGCAGAAGCTATGTAACATGCAATCAAATGTTGTTAATTCTTCCCTAAAGATGGGTATTTTTAGATTATTTTAGGAGATAGATACTTATAATTCGAAAACTTCCAGAAAGCAAAAAAATGTTATAAATTAGGAATTTAGTTCAAAAATTATCAAGCTTTTAGAGTTTCTTCGAGCTCGAAATTAGCATTTATCTATTATTCGTTGGATAAGTACTATAAATCTCTCTAGCAATATTTCAAGACTTGCGATTATTAAACAATCGAAGGTTTCTCCATTGATGAAGATATTTATATTTCTTGCTAAGTTATGAAATTAATTCCTTTAGAATAAACAATATAGCTTATTACATAGTAAGAAGGCTTAAATCTAATCTCCAAGTTTTCTTTATTTGCTGAATTAGTTTAAAATGGTATATTATAGCAAGTCTTCATATAAAAGCTAGAAATTCATAGATAATAATTGTTTTTGATAGTTTACTCAAAATTGATTATTTAAAACTTAGTTTTCTAGTCAAAAATCATTCATTGGGATTTATTTATAGACTGACTGGCTGACTGACTAGCTTGTTTAATAATCGAAATAAATATAATAAATTAATTTATTCATAGGATCAATTAAAGTTAAAAAACTGGTTACTTTCTTATAAATAAAGACTCTAATCTAAATTTGATTTTCAATATTTAATAACATTAGAGCATATTTATTTTTTTTTTCATAACAAATATTTAGTAAAATTTATTGTATTTCATTACAAAATAATTAATTTCAAAAATAAGATAAAAACAAAAAATTTTATTTATATTTTAGGCTATTTCTAAAATATTACTATTTTCCAAAAAAATTATTTTAAAAAACCACCTTAACTTTGAGTACAACATAAATTTTTCAAAAATTTATTTCGAGATAAATTAAGAATTTGCTTTAATAAAATCTGATAAATTTCAAAATTTATTAGAATAATATTCTTTGTCACAATTTATATATTAAGTACTTAGAATTAAATCTTTTAATTAGAAAATCCATAAAGATAGAATTTTACTAAATGCAGAAATTTTTTAGAACAGCAAAAATTGAAGAAATTAAAATTATTTAATAGGTTTAAGATAAACATAATTAATGCTATCTTAAAGAAACAATTTAATTAATAGAGGAATTAGATGTTGATACAATTTTTTGCTGCCATGAAATACTTTAATTGTTTAAAGGAATGAGCTTATTCAAAACTGAATAGATTAAATTAGGCTTTTAATGTTTTGAAGATATAATTCAAGAAATTCTTAGTAATAAGAACATGTTTGAAGAAATAGATTTAATTATTTGGACAATTTATTAGCTTGAGGCTCAGTATTATTTCATTCAGAAAGCCGAAGACTTAAATGACAGGTTTCTTGCTTTCATAGAAGACTTTTTGATTCATAATTAAGAATTAGATTCTTATTAAATGGCTATATATTAGTTTGCAAAAGGTATGTTTATTTATATTGATACATACAGAGAAGGGCTAGATAAAGAATGTATCAATTTACTAGAATAATCATATTAGAATGTTGAAGATTTTAAAAGTGAAATACTTATTTCTTTAAGTTGGATTTTATACAAAGACAAATAATATCAAAAGGCTTGTTATTATTATTAAACGTTATATGATTTAAATCCAAGAATACCCTGTTTAGCTAATAATTTTGCAATAGCTTTATAATTTACTAAAGAGTTTGATAAAGCAGAAAAACTTTTTCTTGAAGAAGAAAAAATGAGGGGATACAATGAAGTGATAATCAATAACATGGCTTAATTTTATTCTAATTAGAAAAATAAAGAAAAAGTAAAAGAATATTTTGAGAAGTTAGTCTAGATAAAACCACTAACAGCTAAAATATGTAAATATTATGGCTAATATTTAGTTAAAACTGGTAATTTAAAATAGGCTAAAGAATATTTTGAAAAAGGAATAGAAATAGATCCGGAGTATTTTGGGAACTATGAAGAATTATCAGATATTCAGATAAATTAGAATTATATTTAAGCTTTAGAATACGCAATTAAATGTTGTTAATTCTTCCCTAAAGATGGATATTTTTAGACTCTTTTAGGAAATAGTTATAATGAATTAGGAAACTTCCATAAAGCAAAAAAATGCTTTAAATTAGGAAAATAGTTCAAAAATTATTAATATTTAAAAATTTATTCCAGCTCAAAATTAGCATTTATCTATTTCTCATTGAATAAATACCATAAATCTATCTAGCAATATTTCAAGACATGCAATTATAAAAAAATTGAAGGTTTAGAATTTGATAGGGAGATCTATATTTCTTGCTAATTTATGGAACTAATTCCTTTAGAAGAAACAATCTAGCTTATTACATAGTAAGAAGGCTTAAATCTAATCCCCAAGTTTTCTTCATTTGCTCAAGTAGTTAAAAATCATAAACTAAAACTAGTCTTCATGTAAAAGCTAGAAATTCATAGATAATTATTATTTTTAACAGTTTACTCGAAATTGGTTATTTAAAACTTAGTTTTCTAGTCAAAAATCATTCATTGGGATTTATTTATAGACTGACTGGCTGACTAGCATATTGAATAATCTAAATAAAAAAATTAAATTAATTCATTAATAGAATCAATTAAATTGATAAACTAGTTACTTGTAAAGACTCTCATCTAAATTTAATTTATTTAATAATAATTATAGTTACATATTTTATTATTTGTTCAAGCAAGTATTGAGTAAAATTTCTTGTATTTCATCATAAAATAATTGATTTCAAAAATAAGATAAAAACAAAAAAATATTATTTATCACAGAAAATTAAAATTTGAATAATTTTTATTCTTCTATTTATCTTATTTTTTTATTAAAACTACACAATCTTAATTAAAAAGAATTTAATAACAATTATAATAAATAGATAAATCCAAAGATTTTCTAAAGTAATTAAACTAAAACATACTAAACATCATATATGAAGAAATACGGGAACGAGCTCAAAATCCCAAATTACCCTCAACATTTTCTCGATAATTTCTTAACCTGAGATAAATAATTAAATTTTTAAACCAGCTTTTTCATTCGAAGTATATCCTTAATACATTAAGTAAAACAAAACCTATTTCTATTTATTAATCTTTTTAATTTGAGAAACTTTTTAAAAACTACTAAAATAAATTATTTATTTTTTAACAAAAAAAATATTCAGAGTATTGATTAAAGTAAGATGCCTTTGAAATTATTTTATTCAAAAAGATAATTATTAATTAATTATTTATTCTTGCTTTTTTTCTGAATTAAAGATTGAATTTAAAGAAATTTTAATTTTTCTAAAATAAATTTATAAAACGTAATTGGTATATTAGAAGCAATTATATTAAATGGTTTATTTGAAATAATTAGAAATATTCAGGAGTATTTATTAAGAAATTTGATAAGTTTGAAAATTTGATAGCTAATTGAAATAAGTCAATATTATTTTTTGATAATTCACAAAATTTTTAACTAGAATTAAAAGTTCATATCAACAAGTAAAAATTAATAATATGGATTCAGAGCAGGATAAAATTATAATATAATAAGTTAAAGATTTATATTATAATTGTAAGATAAAAGAGTGTATTTAGTTTATTGAAGAAGATCATGGAGAAAGAGGATCTTATTGTAGTCAGATGCTTTAATTATATAAAGGTTTGAGCTAATATAAGGCTTAATAAATTAATGAGGCATTATTAACTTTCAAAAAATTGATGGATAAAAATAAAGAAATAAAAGGAAACAAAGCAGATGAACTTGATGTTTTGATATATATATTTTACTAACTTGAAACTTAATACTTTCATGTCCCATTAGCAGAATAGTTTAATGAAAATTTATTATAAATATGTGAGTAATATAGAGAATAAAATGAGAATCTAGAGAGCTATCAAAAAGGAGTTTATCTTTATGGAAAAGGATTATATATTTTTATTGAAACAAGAAGGGAAGGAGTAGATTTATAATCCATATAATATATGGAAGAAGCCTTAAACTGTATTAAAGAATTTAGCAATGAAATAATACTTACTATATCTTGGTGCCACTTTGTTAATTAGAATCATTAATTATCTTGCTAATGGTATGAAAAAATATATGAAATAAATCCTAGGTTTCCAAGTCTCGCTAACAATTACGCATTAGTTCTTGAATAGTTACCAGACCTCGAAAAAGCAGAGAAACTTTATCTATTAGAATTGGAGATGAGATGGTACAATTAAGTTATAATAAATAATTTATCTATTTTTTATAGAGATAAAATGAATGATGTAGAAAAATCAAAATAATTTTAGGAAAAATTGATAAATCTAAAACCAACTACTGGTAGGATATATCACTTACATGGAGTTTATTTAAATAAATAAGGATAATAGCAAGAAGCTATAGATTTATTTAAGAAAGGAATTGAAATAGATCCATCTTATGTTTCAAATTATGAGTAGCTATCAGAAATCTATATAAATACTGATCTTCAATAATCAATAAATCTTATTGAAAAATGTATTGAGATTTACCCAAAAGATGGATATCTATACACTTCGCTTGCAAGAAGATATGATATTCAATAAAATCGCTAAAAGGCTTTAGAGCTCTATAAATAATCTATATAACTTAAAAACTATAGAGAATACAAAATATTTTCTTATGGAAGATTAGCTTCTCAGTATATCTACTTAAAGAATTATCTTTAAGCATTCATATATATCTTTAAAGTATTTAGCTATTAATAGCCAAGTAGTTAATTTCCTCATTATTATACATTATGCGCTAGGATTTGCAAAATTAAATATTTACCTCTCTAGACTATTACTAAAATAATAAATGAATAGTCTGGTTGTGTAGTTACAAGATTCTAGTCCATTGCAAATCATCTCGAGGACAATGATTTGTAAGCTTTATTCCTACTAAGATTAGATTACCTTAGAGATATTCTTTTTATTATTTCTTTCAGAAAACATGTACAAAATCATCTTATCTTCAAAAACAATATCTTATATTGGGATTTATTTATTGATTGATTGAATACAATTTTTGTAATTGATTCAATGTAGATTTAAAATATAATTAATAATTCAATTTTAGTTTTAGGCTTTTTTATTTGAATTGAAACATGCAATAAAACAATAAATTTAGGTTTTTTTTTATTTCCTTTGAATTTAAGTCTAAAATAAATATGAATAAATTCAATAAAAAGAAGAAAGTTTTGATTTTTATGAATCAAACATTTTTTTAAGGGGATAACAAAATAAAAATAGTTTAAATAAAAAGTAAAATAAAATAATTAGAATGAATGAATGAGTAATTTAACTAAAATAATCAAAAGAAAACAAAAACTAAATAAAAAGAACTCATTTAAATATTAAATAACAAATTAAATAATTTTATTTGAAATAATTGTTTTTTATTGAAAATTTATTAAATTTTGACTGATAAAACTCTTTATATAATTTAAATACAGTATTGAAATTAATCAAAATTGGTTTGTACATTCGCTTGGATTTGAAATGTTATTATAACTTGGAAAATAATTACTATCATTATCTGCTTCATTTATATCCCAAGGACCATAGTATTCGTCAGTTAATTATGAATTTTCTGTTTCAGATTTTGTTTAATCTGCATCTGAATAATTTTTTTTATTGGTTATCTTATGCTTAATTTAAGTTCTTGTACAAGAAAATTAATTTTTGTCTGATAAATAATACAAATTATTTGGTTTAGCATTTTATATTTTCTATTTTCTGTTGTTGAACATATCCAAATTAGGGAAATTTCCATTTATTTATTTTATTTTTTCCTTTAACTTTTATTTGTTGTTAAATTTATTTGGTTATTCTAATGAGCCATCTTACTAATTTGTTTTATAATTTTCTTCTAAAAAACTTCTAGGAGACATTTGAGATTCAAAACTGTAGAATTAAGAAGCTTTTTTTATTGATTTATCTTAACATGTTTTTGATGCCTATTATTGTTTTTCATAATCAAATTGTCTCAAAGCCTAACTTTTACCTGATTAACTTTTAATCAAATTTAATTGAAGATTGTTTTTGAATTTTTCAGAATAATTCTTTCTTAGGTGAAGTGGATTTAATGTTGGCATTTAAATATTGTTTTAGAATTGAGCAGTAATAGAAATTTATTTTAATAATTTTTACTAAAATTATTAATCTTTTTTAAGAAATGGTTCATTTTTTTATTTTGTTTCTGCAAAATCAATTTTCAATGCATTTTATATATTTTATGTTTCTTCTTTCATAATTTCTAAATTATTTTTTGAGAGAATGTTCAAGTAGTAATTCCATTTTTGTGTTGAATTATAATTTGATATTTAGTTTTTTGAATTATTAAGTTAATTACTTTTAGAAGAAGAATTTTTTTTAACAGCATGCCTAAAAAAGTTTTATTGAGCATCAATATTGGGATCAAGCTATTTTTGAGGCTAGCTTGATTATTTATTTTAAATTAACTAATTCTCTGTATTTTGATTTAACTCTTCTAAAGTTTTAATTGCTGTTCTAAACTTTTCTTATTCTTATAGATAAGGATTGATATTGTATTTTTCTTATAAATTTCCATTCTATTTATTTCTATCTGTGAGATATCTCTAGATGAAGCTCTTTTTCAATGATTTAATTAATTGGTTGCTTTTGACTCTTTATTTTATCTTAAAATCTAATTATTAGGCATCCGAAGACTCTAAGTAATATGGTGGTTTCTTCTCATTTAAAATATTTTTTTAATAAATTAAATAATCACAAAAAATTTAGTTTTTCTTTTTAATGAGAGCTTACTCAGCTTCGTCTCTATTATTATGTATTTATTGAAAATTTATTGCATTATTATCCTATTAAGCTTAATCCCTTAAATTTTTATGATATTATTAGCTCTCATTTTATCCAACATAGTTATATTCATTCTTAATTGATGGCATTTTTACATCATAATTAGTGATCTTTTAGATTCTACTATCATTAGGAGCATTAAAATTATTTTTATTGGCAGCTAGTTGATTCATTTTAATTTATTTTAAATTAATGTTCTCAAGAATATGATTACTCTTCTGTATTAAATATCTTATTAAGCTTTACTAGCTATTTGAAGGATCTTCCTACATTATATGAATAAATGAAATTTAGTTCTACTTTATTAAATGAATTTTAATAAACTAATCAAGATTAATTATTAGCTGAATTTTACAAAATTAATTCAAAAATTCTAGTAATTCTTTTTTATAAAATTTATATTGAAAATTTCACCTTTATACTAATTTCACATATAAAAAGTTATATTATGATTATTTTTTACTTATTTGTTTTAAAATATTGTTATGATTTATAAGATCATATTTTTTTAATAAAATGCAATAATAGCCTCTTTTGTCGATCATGTTTGTAACTTTTCTCTCTAAATTATTACAATAAAAAATTAACATCTCTTTTTTCCTTTTTGAAATCAAGAATTAAATGATGCTTTAATAATAACTCCCAAAAAGTATAAAAAAACTCAATTAAAACAAAAAATTCTTCATTGAAATAGTAAAAAATAGTTTTTATTATTAAAATCTGGCTTATTATTTTTCCAAAAACCATATTTGCTAAGGAATTTGTTGTTATAAATGATGTAAAAATAGTAGCATCTTTTTTTTCTCAATAATTTGTTAAAGTTAATTAACAATCCAAAAACCACAATTTATTTTAATAATAAAATTAGCATTAAATAATTCTTAATTTCTTCAATATAATAAGACAAAAATAATTTTAGACAATTGTATTGCTATTTAAAAGATTTTAACTGATAGTAAAAGCAAATTATGTTTATTTAATATTCTAAAAATAGAATTATATTTGATAAGGATTATGTATAAGAAATACCATTTTATAATAAAGTATTATTGATTCTTTGAATTTAATTATTAAAAAAATTATTTTAAAATGATTCTTTGAAAAATAATTGGCTTAAAACTTAAAAAATTTCCTGAATGTTAATCAAACATAAATACGTATGTATATATTGTACAAATGAAATTAAATTTTATTCACAAATATAATGTAAATTGAAATAATAAACATCCTAAAAAAATCATTAAAAATTATCTATGAAAATGTTTTAACGAATATTATTTATATAAAATTAATATTTATTTAGGTTAAGAATATAAATTGAATGAATCTTCTTGAATATTAAAATAAAAAGTAATAAATTAAATTCAGCTTTTTCTAATATTTTGATGGTTATTTTTTACATCAAGCTATATTTAATTAACAAATCAATTTATTAGGGTATTCCTGAATTTAGAAAATTAAAAGAATATTGATGATAAATGTATCTATCTAAAAAGACTAAAATAACAAATAATTTGAAGAATATATTTTTATTTGGCATTATTTTTATCTTTTTTTATAATCAATTTTTGGGTGTTAATTTACTGTTTTTTTGGAAAATTCTTAGATACAGTTATCTACCACAATCATTTGAAAAGAAAAAAAATAATTTTATTAAAATGTTTGATGAAATGTATTAGTAAAATTTAAGTTTAATAAATTGAAAAATTTTTACATGACATGAAGTAATATTAATTAAAATAGTAAGAGTATAGGGTGAGTGAGAGTAACATAGTTTTTGAAAAGTTTATTGTAATAAACTATTGTGATATGACATAGTGATAGTAAATTTAGAATTTTTGTTTGTTTTGTTTCATTTCTTAAGAAGTATTTTGTATAATACTCCATGTTTTAAAATGATTTCTATTAAAGCTGAGTTTATTTATAACTATTATTCTATCATACTTGAATAGCAAGAGTGTATATATATGTTTTTTATTAGGAGTTGATCATATGCAAAGGAGATATTAGTTTGTTTCAATCATTTTGTTCTTCTCCCTCAAATAAATTAAATAGAAATTAGAAAAAGTAGTTAGCTGCTATAATAATGCATAAGACAATTCCAAAGTATTGAATACATTTAATGTAATCTACATGCCATGGATTCCTATTACTTTATTACTCTTATACTTCTTATTAGCTCATAAACTTCTAGTATTAAACACTAAATGCATGGATTGGTTGATTCATTTAGTTCTGATATTTATTTTTAGAATAAATTTTGACAAATTTTGGAACTTTGTACTCATCATATTATTATTATTAGTACTCATACTTATCATTGTTAAAAGATATTTAGGTAGATTAATTAGTAAAATTGGAGCTTTAGTTTTAGCTCTTAAGGTATAGAAAAGGAACTTTGTGTGATTCTTCTTATTTTTGTTGAGATGACATGGGAGAACAACTGTTTAATTCCTATGTAAAGTTAATAGATTCCTATTAAATATTATTTAGATCAGTAAGGAGTAGAGATTCATTCAATTGGTTATCAGTAAGATTTGTAGTATTTAAAAAGTAGACGTTTAACTCTTAATCTTGAGTTTAATTTGAATCTTTTTTCATTTCTGTTTTCACTTTTTTTTGTTTGTTTAATTAAATTTTTTAGATTTTTTAAAAATTATACAAAGTATATCTTCTTTCTATTGTTTTGTTGTTTGATTTTAATGAAGCAATCAAAGATTCAAAAGTAACTTTTTCGAAGTAATATTGATATTTATACAAAAATCTCAATTTTGTTACAATCTGAAGGAATTATTAGCTTTTGATTGATGTCAAAAAATTCTTCTCTTTCATGTATCCACCTTTTAATCTATTTTTAATTATCTTTTATAATGGTTATAAAAAGTCGGATCATTCTATCCAATCCAGACGTAGTTTGGTATACTTTAGAAATATTATAAATATTGTATTTTTTGAATGTGAATACAATTTTTCTAGAACTGTAATTACTATTTAAATTGCAATGTAATTAAGTTGATAAGACTTTTTAATAACATAAATAAATGCAATGTAAAAATAAAGCAGAAATAATTGTGATGTAATATAAAAAGATATATTAAAGTGATGTAATTTGAAAACAAATATTAGAGTTATGTAATTTAAATATATAAATTAATGTTTAGATCTAATCAGAAAATAGCTAATTAATTAAAAAAAATGAATATTTTTATTGAAATCAATCCCTTCTGTCAATATGTTTGATTATTTATTATTTTAGAAATATTATCACAAATTGAAGAAATAGCTAAAATTGATTATTTCTCACAAAATCTCATCAATAATCATCATCACAAAAATGCGTGTAGAAAAATTAATTACGAAATAAGGAAAGACTCAATCAAAAAATAAATCCCAATGCAAGATTTGAGATTGGAAAATTAAGTGAGATTCTATGTATTTTTAATAAGCAATAATTGTTAAAACTTCCCTTAGATTATCTAATCTAAATAAAAACAACTTTTATAGATTTTTATTAGTGACGGATTCTGCAAATTGCTCAAATTTTGTAACAATATATCCATTCTATTTATTTATCAATTTTATTTTATCTTTTAAAGAAACATTAGAATTTTCATTGAAAAAACGATAAGCTAAAATAACGTTAAATTTAAGCGTTAAAGATTTAACTGGTTAGTAATTGCAAGCATTTAAAAATTCTTCAAGAGCATCTAAATGCTTATTCAATATTTAATAAATTTTTCCCAGGTTTGAATTACTCATTATTTTATAGTATATATAATTTTTCATTTTTATTGATTTTTTGTAGACTTCAATAGCCTCTTCATATCTTCCTAGAGCTTCCAAACAATTGGCATAGCGATACATATAAAAGCCATCTCTAGGATATACCTTAATACATTTTTCAATATATTCCTTCGCCTAATTTAAGTTTCCATTGCCAATCTCAATATCAGATAAATCTTAATAAATAGGGCAGTAATTTAAATCTAATTATAAACCTTAAAAAAACATTTCAATTCCTTTTTATTTTTGACCAGTTCTCATCAAAAACTTTCCATATAAATGATAAATTTTAGGAGTCTTGGGATCAATTGAAATTAACTTCTCATAATATAATTTCTCCTTTTGTATATTTTCTTAACTAAAGTAAAAATGAGCTATATTTTAAATAGTTATTTGGTTTTAACTCCTCAATTTTTCTTCTTCTAAAAATAACTTTTCTGCTAATCCGCATTTCCCAATTTAATGTAAAACAATAGCCAAATTATTGGCTAGGTTAGGATATTTTGGACTTAATATATATAATTCCTAATTTATTTTGCAGGAAAGATCTGTTTATTAATAAATATAATATATCCATCCTAAAGAAATTAACATTTCTTGTTTAAAATTTTAAGTGAGTTGAATAGCTCTTTCAATCAATTTTATGCATTTACAACATGTTTGTTCTCTGCTATTCTCCACAAATAAGTACATTCCTTTTCCAAATAGATAAATAGCCTTTTGATGATCAGAAGATAATGATAAATGTTGTGATTTGTAATCTTTATAAATTTTATACAAATTAGAATTTAATTCTTCAGCCTGTTAAACGTTAGTGTAATATATCTCAAATTAGTACATAGCCATCAACATGACATCTATATCTTCAATTTTTCCTTCATTCTTTTAACTATTTTCTTCTAATAAATTCTCAAAACATTATTGAGCTTTAGAATTCTACTAGCTTTCAAACAAAGAAAGCATTTTAAAATACTACATAAATTTATGATAATAAAAACTCCTCTGAATATCTAATTTATCCACTGCATCAATACATTATCCTAGCTTGCATTCATAGAATAGTGTTCTAACCTCGCTCACTAAATATTATTCTTATTCCTCCATTAATTATTCTTAAAAATATTTATTGATATTAAAAACTAAGACCGAAACAAAAAAATATTCTAAATAAAAAAAGTAACTAAATTATTTAAAAGTTTATTTTAAGTAAAATATATAGAAATTTTAATAGAACATCATATGATATAGATAGTATTCTTAACTCTAAGCAAACTAATAAATCAATAAAAATACAAGCTCACTTAAAAAAATGCCAAATACCCAATCTATTCATTTATTCAATAAATTGATTTAGTTTACAAATTAGATTATTTTTTGACCTTTTTCAGAAATCCTTAAACTTTTTTCTATTTTTTTTTTCATATTTCTTTCAAATTATAAATAATCAGCAAAAAAGCAAAAAGATTTCTTTTAAAGATATTTAATTTTTTAGTAAAAGTTAATCTTAATGTACATAAAATAAAAAGATATGTAAAAAAATTTTTATTCTAATTTCTATTTAGATATCTCTATTTGTTTAAGTAATTTACTTATTTATTTGAAATAGATTTTGTCCAAAAGAAAGAAATAACAAAATTATGCAGAAGAGACTGCAAAAAATTTATTTGAGTGCTCACCAAAGTGAAATTAACAAAAACAGTTGGAGAATGATGTAAAAACATAATTTAAAAGTATTTATAATTTTATTGAAATTTTCAGTCAATGAATAAATCCCAATGAGATATTTCATTCATGTAAATTAGGTTTGGTTAAACGAATTTTTGGTAAGCTTCAATTTACAGACATTGTCTGTAAAATGCTTACTTTTTGATTAAAAAATATTTAATTTAAAGATTTTCTAGATTTTCTATTAATAAATCTAGTCTTGTTAAGAAATAATCGTTATAAAAGTCTAGAATTTCTATCTTTCTGCTAAGAGGTATTATTTATATTGAATCCAATATATAGCAAATACTTTCAACATCTAAAATAGTATCAAAAATTACTGGAAAATTTAGTGATTAAATATAGTAATTCAGAGATTCATCCCACCTCTCCAGTTCATATAAGCAGTATGCTAAGTTTGATGAAGTAGAGTGGTAGTTTACTCTAAACTATTTAAGTGTAAGAGCTTTCTTAAATTGATCTATTGCATTCTCAAATATTCCAATATCTATGTAAAACATTCCTAAAGCTTCATAAAATTACCCATTTAAAGGCTCTAGCTCTATACATTTTTTATAATAAATCTCTGATGTTTCTGTTTTTGAAAGTTCTTTATTAACATTTGCCAAAGCCAAGCATATGTCTGTTGAATGAGGATTTATTTCTAATCCTTTTTCCAAGAAGTCCAGACCCTCTTCATAATTTTTCTACTTGCATAGGAAACATCCATAAAAATAAAGAGTTAATACTTTTTTTGGATTAATATCCAAAGACTTCAGAAAGTATTCTTTACATGATTCAAAATTCTTATTTTAACTATAAAATTGAGCCAAATTGTTGATATAAAGGGTGTTTATAGGATATTTTTTATGCGATTTAAGATAATACTCTTCTGCTTTTTCCTTTTGCTTTAAGCGAGAGAAAGTTACTCCTATAGAATTGAGAATCCCAGGGTAATCAGGATTTTCTGATTCCAATTTTAAAAAATAATTAAGGGCTTCATTATAATGATCTTTTTATGCATAAATCCAACCTATTATGAAACTAATATCTTGTTTAAATTAATCGTTTAATGCTAAGGATTATTTTAATAACTAAATACACTTTAAATCTACATCATCCCTCCAGTTATCTATAAATGACCAGAAGCCAGTTGCAAATAAATACATAGAATCATAATTCAGATAATATGAAGATTTATTCTGTTTGTATAAATCTATTTATTTCTTTAACTCCTCATTTTATTGTTCTGCTGAATAAAAGTTCTCATCAAACATCTACTGCATATAAAGTATACGTATTATTAAATCTAATTCAGTTATTTATCCATTATTCTTTTACTTGCTTTCATCTAATAATTTATTTATGCCTTTTTAAACTTCATCAAACTAATCTATGTAAAAGTAGCTCAAGCTTTTATATAAAGTGGTAATCTAAAAGTTCTCAAAATTTTTGTATTCTTTTTGATACCCATTATAAGCTTCTATACACTCCTTAAACTAGCTTTGATAAAATAAACCTTTAACTTGATTAACTATTTCTACTTCTTCATTCATTTTTAAATAAATTTGCTTGCTACTCTTAAATTTTAATAATTAAAACAGCATAAATTTATCTTTTTAAAAAAAGGAAAGGAGAATAATAAATAATCTGATCAAAAATTATACTAAAACAATAAATAATAAGGCATTCAATTAAAAATTAATTATTGATTAAATAAGTAGTATTTAAAAGTTTTATTTCATTCTAATCTCAATTCTAAATTATTTCTCAAAATAAATTATCAACAAAAAAATAATGTTAAAATTATTTTTCTCTTAATTTTGAAAATCTTGAAATTCAATTTTCAGAAAGAAAAAAAAATTAAAAAAAATAAATTTTTTTGAATAAAATTTAATTTGTGAAAACAGGTTTGTTGTATTATGATACATATTTTTAAAATATTGTCCATACTTTAGAGATAAGTTCAAATTATATGTAAATCCCAATGAGATAGTGAATTTTAATAAATTAAATAGGATTATATTAATTTTTAGTATGCGATCAATTGGAGTGTGGTAATAAATTGCTACTATTTCATTATAAAAATGCACTTGATATCACTTTAATTCAAATATGTAATAAATTCATCTAATCTTGAAAGATAATTAAAGTTAAAGGAGTCTAAAATAGTCATTTTCTTTGGAGTAGGAAGTTAAATTTAAATTATTTATTTAGATATTTGAAATACAAGAAAGTTAGGTATTTTTATTTTATTTTTCTCTAACAGTAATACAGCTTACTGTAAAGCTTCTTCATTATTATGAAGAGCTTAGAAGCACATAATTTTTCTTGTAAAAATTCGGATATGTTAAAGATCTGTTAATCTACAGTTTTATGCTTAATTTAAATAATTTAAGCATTAATCTATTTAATTTTAATAATAAAATCTTTCAGATAACAACAGATAATAGCTTGCTTTTTTTGGTCTTAATGAAATACACTTTTGTAAATACTCTTAAAAGTTTTCAGGTTCTAATATAGAGAGTTTTTCATAGATATCACAGTCATTTGGATTAATTTAAAGACCTTTTTAGTATGCTTCAAATGCTTTTTAATGTTCCCCTATAGCCATATATATAAGCCCTTGTATTAAGTAAGTATGACTATTGTTGGGGTACATTTAATTTGCCCTTTAAAAGTATTCATCTACTTTTTCTTACTCATTCTTTTAATGGTAATGCATAGCTAAGTTATGCAAAACAACAATATTTTTTTGTTAAATTTCTTCTGCTTGTAAGAGAAATTATTCTTTTTTTTCATTCTCACCTAAATTCTTATATGTTACGCTCATATTATTACAGATGCTTGGGAAATATTTATTTTATTCATAAAGATTTAGTTAAGATTAAATGGCCTCTTCATATTTTCCTAAATAATCTAGCATCCATCCTTCTAAGAACTTAATTTCTTAGTCAAATTCATTGTTTAATTTTTATGCTTTTTCAAAAAACTGAAGACATTAAACATTATTATCATATTAAATGTTATCTATAAAAATATTCATTGACAAAGCTAAATGATAAATACCATCTTGATCTAGATCCTCTACCTTATTAAGGCTTTCGTAAACTTTTATTAATTTTAGTAATTCTTCATTTTATTCTTCAGAATTGTAATTGTCACAATCACATAATTCCCATAAATAAAAAGACATCACTAACAAATCAACTTAATCAACCATCTCACCTTTTTTCTAATTTCTTTCCTCAATTAAATGTTTAAACTATTGCTAAGCATCTTCAAATTCGCTAATTTCAAATGTAGATAAAATTTAATACATATTTGATATCAAATAAGAGTTAAAATCGTTGTCACTAGCTTAAATTTATTTGGATGCTTCAATACATTCCTAAAACTTGCTATGCAAAAATAAATTTCTAATTTCTTTAGTTGTTTATGTAAGAATCATCATTATCTTCTAAATAAAAATGTATTTTTAGAACTAATTTTTTTAATTTTATTTTTTTTAATTATCTATCAATCAAAATTTATAAAACACAGCATTCAGATTATTTTTGATAAGATATTTTCTATTGTTTAATAAAAGTACTGAAAAAATTTTTTAAAAAAATATCATCTACTCTAAAACAAAGTATAAAATCTTAAGGAGTTTTGATTCAATTGAATTATTTTTCTAATCATATCATTTCTTCACAGAAATATGCTTTTGTTTTTTTAATGCTAATTGTTTTAATTATCTAATAAAACAAAATTTAAAAAAACACAACCTTAAGATAATATTCTATCATTAATTTTTGATCATATATTTTCTATTATTTAATAAAAGCACTGAATATATTTACTATCTAAAATGCAACTCAAAATCTCAAGGATTTTTTATCTTATTTAATGCTTTTCAAATTTATTTTCTCAAGTGTTTCTTTTTTTTCATAGTAATAAGTTTCATTTAGCAATTAAGAAATCAATGAAAAAATCTTGACTAAAAATGCAAAATAAATTAATATTTAGATTCACATAAAATATATTTTTCTAAAAAACAAAAGGAAAATCAAATTTAAACTGTATTCTAATTATTAATTAAAATTTATCATGTTATTTTGTTAAAAAATTAATAATTTTAAACATTTCATTCAGGAAATTTATTTGATCGTTTAAAGTGTTTTTCTTTTAAAATAATAAAATGCTTTTAATTTTTTAAAGAAATTTATTTTAAATGCTTAAATTATTTGAAATCACTAGAGGTGTTACCAATAAAAAGTACATTTTTAAGATACATTATAACAAACAAACATTTTAATAAATTTTGAGATACTATCAACAATGAAAAAATACTATTTTGATAGAAAATCAAGAGAGAAACAAATCCCAATGATTAAAGCTTTGCTTAAAAGTTAATAGATTCTAAATGCTCCTTTAGTAAGCTATTATACTAACAATATTTCTATAATTGTCTGATTTAAATTCTAAAAGGCATTTGAAAAATTAACTTTAAGTACACTTTTTTATTTGACCATATCTTGTTTATATAATCCCATAGTATGAATTTAAAATGGATACTTTTTACTACAATGATATTGCATCTATTTCATCTAGAATGTATCCTATACCATCCAATTCTTCTTAGAATTGAAAGTTAGGAATATCTAGATTTCCTAATTTCATAAGCTGTTAGAAAGAATCAATAAATTTGTACTATGAAAAATATGAATATGCCAATTTCGAAATTGCATATCCAACAAAATGAGGAGAGAGATTTTTATTTAAACATCTTAAAAATTAGGTTTCACATAAATCATATTAATTTTTATCAAATAAAAGGCTGCCATATTTGTATTCAGGAAAACCTTCATTGGGATTGATTTCCAAAACCTAGTTTAAGTATTGTTAGGCTATTTCAAAATTATTAACTTCTGCTTCTAAACTCATTAAGTGAAGCAAAATGTCAACATTTTTTTAGTTGATCTCATTTCCTTTTAATAGAATTTCCCTAGCTTTTTAGGTATCTTAGTTTGATATCATTAACTTGGAATAACAAAGAATGCAATTAATAAATTTAGGATTAGCTTCAAAAGATTTTTCAAAAAATTCAATAGCTTTTTATTTTTAATCACTATTTTAGTAATGTAAAGCTAAATTAGTTAAAATTACAGCATTTTATGGGCAAATTTCAACTGCTTTTAAAAGATATTCTTCTGCTAAATTTTATTCATTTTTTTATTCATATGTAAGAGCAATATTATTTGCTAAACCTGGATATCTAGGATTAATTTCTTCTAATACTTTATACCATTTTCTAGCTTCATCATGCTAATTTAAATAATCATACATCCATCCAATTAAAATGATGCTTTCTTAATTAAATTGCTAAATTTTTGATTAATTTTAGACTAAATTATCCAAATATTCACAGTTTTTCTTATCAGGATAGTAATCTATAAAATTATAAACGCTAATACCAAATAAATAGATATACTCATTATAATTCTCTTTAGATCCATACAACTCCTTATACTTTTCACATTACATTAACAAATTTTCATTATTTTTCTTTGCTTTTGCTTACTCTTCATCGAAGTTTTGCCATTGATAAAGAATTTAAATGATAATATCTAATTCATCAGCATTATTTTAACTTTTTTCTTGGCTTAATTGAATTAGATCTTAAAAGCATTTCTATCCTTATTCTTACAAACTTAACTCAAAAAAACTCAATCCTTTATAAATCTAACAATACTTGTAAGACTAAAAATCATTCACACCAACCTGAATTTCATCAACATAATTTATGCATTCCGTTAACTTACTATCAAGGAAGAATTATCTTGATTTCATTGCTTATTAATTTATCATCATTTTTAACTAATCTACTTTTTAGATATTTTCTTAGAAATTTAATTAATCAAATTAATTAAATTCATAATACCTTCACAACAACATATTCTAAAATATATCAAAATCTGAAGAAGCGTTTAAAGAAAATTGGTGAAAATATTATATAATCTGATTATTAGACAAATAACATACAATTTTGTGCTCAAATGAATTTTATTAAAAATTTATAAATAGTTTGTGTTTATTTTAATTTGTTTATTAAATGAATTTTTATTAGATTTTCATAAGCATATTTTCAACTAATTTTATTATTTTCTTTTAGAGAGTCATCATATGATTTTATACAGCAATAGGTATTTCTGGATTAATTAAAAAATAATTTTTAGGGTATGTTGTCTGTAAAGTTATTTTTAGTTCATAGATATAATTAATTTTATTTTCTTATTTCCATTTAGAGATGTCTTATCTTATTTTATTTTCTCATAAAACTTACTTTAACTTCTAAAGCATTTATTCATTTTATCTCATCATGCTAATTATTTAGTTAATAAAAATAGAATTAGAATATTGAATTCATAAAAGTATAAAAAGTGGAAAATGAATTTACTTTTAAATCATTTCATTCATATCTTAATTTTACAAATCTTGATACTGATATTTTTGTGATTGCTGATTCTAGAATTGTGAGTTTCCAAGATAGTTTACATTTAAATAATTAGATTACTTTAATGGAGTAGAATAATATAATTCTTATTATGAAACTTGAGAATTTATAGAGTGGTTTGGATTGTAAACTTGGTTGTTGGATTATTGTTATTCATTATGTTTTAATTGATTGCTTATTTCTTCCGGTACTTTGCCTTTCAAAATGGTTAGAAACCTTTCATTTTTATTCATTTCAAAATTAACTAACTCTCTAAGCTCTTGTTACTTTCTTTCTTTTTCAATCTTTTCTTTTGGGTCGGTAAAGCAATATTCTCTAAACTCTATTGCTCTGTCCACATACCTTTTATTAATTAATTCATAAATATTTTATTCTAATGACTTAAATTAAATCTCTAAACTAAATTCATAATTTAAGTAACAAATGAATACTCTTAAAATTCTTATGGCGATTGAGCTAAAATACTAACTTAGTCTCCGTATCTAGAAATGATATGAACCTAATCAGAACCTTTCATCCATCTTAAAATAGTTCTATCTCTAAAAAGTATTTTGATACATCCATTCTTGAAAGCTTCAAATTTTCCTAACTCATTTTCACATTTATGAAGTATTTCATAGTTATCACTATATAATGAAGCAATGCTTTCTTCCTTATCTTCTTTTTTACTTAATAGCTATTTATTTGCTTACTTGATATCACTAATAACTTCTACTTTATTTGATATAAGAGAATCATGTTCTCTTAACTTAGAAAAAGAACTCAATAAAACAGATTTCTCATCGTCTCTCCATACTTGCAAAACATTAATAACTTTTTCATTTTCTAAGGATCTCAAATCATTTTCTTCTACTTCATGGAAAAACTTTCCTTTAGAAAAAGGGGTTTATTTATTAAACAAAGTTTTTAGATTTAAAATATTTATTACCGTTTTGAGTGGAAAACAAAAATAGATTTTCTTTATCATTAAATAAATAAATTTCTTTTTCTTTACTAATCCAAGAAGTGTATCCATCTTTCCATGTATACTATATTCTTTCAGAATATCTAGGTTAATCAAATAAAGGAAAAGCTTCATCATTACTCCAAAGGTTTTCTGAATTTATATTCTTAAATTAAATTTAATTAAGCATCCCAATATTAGGCAATTCAGTCATAGCTTCGCTTGAATTAATCTTATTTAAGCCATATTTTTCTCTAATGTAATTTTTAAATGAAACATCTTCATATGATTCAGATGAGATATCAAAATGCAAATAATCAATAAAATCTTGTTAAAAATGAGGATGGTGAACAAGCTAAACTTCATCCCCAATCTAAGAAGAAAATCCCTATCTTTCCAATTTAGACCACAATAAATATAAAGGAAGAGTCCATCTTTCAGGAAAGTTAAAAATTGTATATATTTTCTTCATCTTTATGTAGGGAAAGGCTAATTTAACTTTTCCTTTGCTTTGCTTTTGGCTATCACTTTGCTTTTTCAGATTATATTTCTAAAGAAAATCTTTATGAAAATCAAAATCCCCTGAATTCAATTAATTCTTAAGTAATCTTTCACCATTTAATATACTATTTTCTTATGATTCTTCTTCGTCTTCATTGTATTAATTTAATTTATTTTCCCAAGTTGCTTTCTTTTTTGGTATTAATTGTAAATATTCTACTATAAAAACAAATTTATTTTTTAGTAGAGTTAGCTTTGAGTGTCCTTCTAAAGATATAATACTAATGTTTCCAAATTCATCTACTTCAAAATCACTATCTTCCCCACTTAAACTCCAAATACAAGAGCTAATTTTTTAACTATTTAATATTTCCTCTTAATCACTATACAGTTTTTCAGATTTAATTGTTGGAACATCATTATATTAATTCAAATTCTATATTTTAAAACAATCAATTACAATTCAACATTCCAAATAGTATATTTTATTCACCTTAAACACAAGATTAACTTTGAATTCAATCGATTCAGTGCATGGAATATTCTTAGACATAAATCTCAATTTATTTCCCAATTTAGAGAAATATGTAAAGCATTCTATTTAATAATTTTATTGAAATGAGTATAAATAATTTGTCAAATAATCTTACCATGCTCTCTGTGTAAAATAAGGCCTGATTTATCATTGAATAAAGCATGTGTTCTTCCATCCAAGAAAGAACAAATCCATCTTATTCTTATATCTTATTCAGATTTTATAATGCTAGTATTTTAAGTATTTACAGAAGAAGTACTTATTTAACTGTCTTTCATATTTATTTCTCCACTCATCTTATTAAAAACACAATCTTTATAATTTAATTCAGATATTCAGATTTTTTGAAATTTTAATAAATATTATCCTTTCATTAAGCACTATTTAAATTTCAAAGATATACCAATATTTACAAATAGAAATTTTTAAATAGCTGATCTAAATAAAATGCATATTTATTATCATCTAGAAATCAATTTATTTAGATTATTCAAAAAGCATTAATCCTAACAAGAGTTAATAGAATTTGCTTCTTTAGTTATTTTTAATAATACTCTGAAGCTAATTTAGAATATCTCTGCTTTGTATTTATGTTAAAAATTTGAGTGATTTCTCAATCTTAATGATAAGAAATAAAATAACTGATGAATTATTGTCAAGAAATAATTTTTTAAATCATAAATTATTAAATAATTGCATATCCAATAACAGCTAAAGAATTTAATATTTAAAACATTGACTTTTGTAAATTTAACTATTCAAAATTTTAAATGCTCTTTGTCTAAAAAATAAGAAACATAAATTTAATTAAAAAAAAGGCTCATTAAACAAAAAGTTAAACTTTATGAAAGAGATAGATGCTTTTCAGATGCGTAAAATTGGTAAATTTAATTTGCAGATTGCATAAAAATGAGAGTTGAGAATTTATTCTTATTACTAATTTATAGAAAGTAAGACATTTAAATATGAATTAGTTTAATTGTAATTTATAAACTTATAATATTTAAGGTTATAAATTAAAAGAAAAAGGAGATTTTAATGCAAAATAAATGAGATGAAATATAGGTGATTGATAAATTATATTGAATGATGCTAAATTAAATAATACATATTAACACCATAAATTTAAACTATTTACAAATTTTAATATTGCTTATATTTCTTATTTATTTTTTGTTTTTTTTTTAGAGAAAGATTCAAGTATTTTATTTGAATTCTTATGCTCAAATTAATTGTAAAATATATTTATTCATCAGTTAATTTTATTAATTAGTTTTGTAATGTACTTAGAGAGGTTAAGTCAATTAATTTAATTTACAATAGGGTATATTTCTTTCTAATTTAATTAAAATAATTAATTGAAATATTTCAATTTTTAGTTAGCAAAAAGGCTAAATACGTACTATCTATTTTTTTTAAGTTTTTATCAGCTAATTCATAATTAAGACAATCATTATCATTTTTTTCTCATTTCTTCTTCTATGAATATTAGCTATTCAACCTCAAAGCAGTCATTAATTTTTCTCTTTCCTACTATGTCAACAAGCATCTATAACATCTTTTAAAAATAGAAATTAATTTAAAGATAATTTTGTTTTATTTTAATTTACTTTTTAGTCTTTAATGTTTTGTTAGTTAGATTTTTATATGATTTCATACACTTTCTCAAAATTATCACCAAGACTTTGCTAACACTTCTTTCTTAAACTTATCAGTTTGCTTTAATTTTGGCTCATTTAGGTATTAGAATTATTTTTAAAATTGCTGTCATTAATGTTTTTAGGGGAGTTTCTATTGTGATTATTGCTTAAACGCTAAGGTGGTAAATCATCATTTGAATTACTGGAATTCTAACGTTGGATATTCTTAGATTATTTTCCAGACTCTTAGTTATTTATTTAAGATTTTCCATTTGAATATTTTCTTGTGCTTTATTGAAAACTGACTACTTATTGATGACCTATCATAGACTACAGAGGAGTAAATTAAGTTTATTCACAATCATTTTCTGCTATTGCTTTTTTATAAAATATTAAACTATTAATTTAACAAAAATTTATATTAAAAAAAAGAATTACCCTCAAGGTGATTAATTTTGCTAATATTATTATTGTTATTATTTGCATTATTGCTGGTGTTACTATTATTGTTTGCATAATTTTATTATTTCTTATGTTATTCTTTACTGTTGTTCTATTATAACTTTAGTTACTTTTTAATTTCTGCATCTTCATCACTAAAATAATCTTCAAATTATTCTTGGCCATATTCATCTTCTTAAGTATCTTGTCTTTGTTGGCTAGATTAGTTTTTAAAGTTAGATTGCAAGTGCTTGGTTTTAATTTTATATTGTAAGCCTTTGTTGTTCTAGAAATGTTTATTGTTGTCATTAGTTGAATCAGAAGCGTCTTCTTTACTTATATGGCTATCAAAACTATTTTGGTTGGGTGAAGCTAAAGCTTCGCTATCAGTCTTTTTAACATTAGGTAGAGGGATGTCTTGATAAATTGTTTCATTGTGTTTTATTTAGTCTAAAGTTATTTCAGATTCAAATTGAGTATTTGAGTAACTTACTCCACCCTACGATTAATGGTGAAGACTAATGCTATGCTCTTATTATTGTAAGGGCTGAATTTTTTATTTTATTTTATTTAAATTAAATTTATTTTAAATATTTTGCTAATCAAGAACTTCGCTCTCAGCTAATTCATCTTACTAAGTGTGAAATTTGAATGTTTTTTAAACATTTCCATTTAAAAACGCAAGTTAATTTTTATAACTAGCAGGAACGTTTTTATGAATCATATTGTAAGTATTTTTTTGATCTTCTTCTTAAATTAAAGATGCAACATCACATTTAGATCCCGTGTTCTTTCTTCTATGATTAATCTAAGTTGACACAGCAAATTTGTCTGTAGTCTCTATTGGATAATCTATTTCAGAGTATATATTGGGATTCTCTAACTATTGCTTATATGTCTAATTTATATTCTTTGGAGATCTTTGATTATTTCTATTCATATAAATTGCAAAAGAATGTTAACAAATTATTAAGAAATAAAATGGTGAACTACCCATTAATACTAGGTATTGGTATGTCTTACTAAAACTGAGTTTCAACCATCATGAACTAAATAAATTATTCATAAAAAAACGTTTTTGTAAATTTATCTCTTTATTCTTTATGATTTACGTTTGTTTATTGATGACGATTAATTGTTGTTGGTGAAGAGTTTCTATCACTCATAAAGTTATTTTTGAGCAATTATTTGGCATTCATATTGTTGAGTTGTATTGGTTCTAAATGTAAATTTTTTTGTTGTTTGTGAACACTTTCTTCATATTATTTCAGCACACTTTAGTTAGATAAAAATTTTTCCCCATAAACATTTTATATGTATCTTTCACGAGAAATCATTGAGTTTTTTACTTGTGATTTAGTGTATTCAGTTAATTATTCTTGTTAAAGTCTAGTTTTTTCTTCTTTTTTACGTTAAGCTAATTGCTTTGGGGTTTATTTAACAAAAGCAGGTTGGCTGTATATTTGCTCTTAAGATACGATTTGTTGATAAAGGTTTTAATATTAAGGATTTCTTTGATTCCCTTAACTATTTACCATCATATTATGAGGTTGAGATACAGCTCTATAATAATAAAAATAGTTTTTAATATTTTAAGATAAATAATTAAATGAAAATATACTGTTGGTGATTTGCATTTCTAGAAGATGAGAACATATCGATTTATTTAGAGCCATCTTCTTTTTTGAATTTTGATTAATGGTTGAAAGTCGATTGAGATTTAACTTTTTATAAAGAGGCAGGTGACTCTTATTTGATGAAATTATTGTGTTTAATAGCAGTTGATTCATCAAATTTATTTCTTTGAGATTTGAAAGTATTTAGATCTTCATCATGATAATATTCATCATGAGTTCCATCCTTATTAAAATCATTATTAATACTGACTGCATTACTATTTATATTCTATGTATTATTAGTGCTAACATTATGGCTATGATTAGAGGCAGCAGCATCAATATTACTATTGCCAATTTATTTTAATGAAGCTAATGCGTTGTTGTTAGAATTTATTGGATTTTATGAGTGAGGATGCTCACTATTATTTTTAGAGAAATTATCAGGAGTGTAGACATTTCTTCTAACAATTTTAGCTTTTATTTTATATTCTGGTTCCTCTTTATGTTCATGATGGTTGTTTTAGCCATTATTCTATATTATTTGTTAATTATTTATTTGATATATTTAACTATCAACAGTCTACATTGAAGAAGTACCATCTTGTAAGCTACTTTTGGGAAGATTTGTTTTATCTGTTATGATAAATTAGTTTTGTGCATTATTTTCTTTGTTAGTGCTACCTTTTATATCAGCACCACTTGAAAGAGCTTAGTGATGATGCTGGTGTTGATGGTTATTTGAAGATCTTTTTGAATGACTAATTTACTAGTCTGATTTCACCTATGAAGAATCAACTCTTACTTCTAAATATTATTTAAATAACTTCTAAGTGCTTATATCATTTAGTATATCATTTATAACTGGTCTTTCCTACTCGTTTTTATTTAAGAGCTTACTTTTTTTAATTAAAATTTAAATTTATTAATTTTACAAATTTAAATGACAAAATTAAACTTTTGAATAAAAAATCTTTTTTAAATGAATAATTAATTTACTGAATTAATTCGTTTAGCTCTTTTGAATAAAAGCTAGGTATGTCTGATATATTTTGCTATACAATCTTGAATATAAGTCCTAGAAGATTATTTGACTCAAATGCATGCTTTTTTATTTATTAAAAAAAATTTTTCATTTATTTTTATTGATGGTAATTTTATGTAGATTTTAAAATAGACAGGTCAGGTCATCTTTTTGCTTTGGTCTACCAAATAATTAAACCAATAAATAGCAAATAACCCTAGCTCTAGATTCTATTTCATAAAATTTAAAAAGCGATTTGATTTACCTCAAGAGCACAAAGCTCATATAAAACACAACCCAGAGCCCAAATATCGGATTTATAAGTATATGGCTTGCTTTCACAAACTTCTGGACTATATAAATTTACATTTAAAAAATAAATGAGAAATTCTAAATAACTATCTTAATATTATTATTATAATTGTTAAAATTTGAAAATAAGTAGTGGTTTAAATATAAATAGCTAATTAATAAATAATCACCACTTTTACTATTTTAAATTTATCAAATAAGATCAATAAATGCCTATTTCTAACAAGATACTATTATGTATATATATATTAATTACCTCATGTAATAAGGAGTTCCCACTACAGTGTTTGCCACTGAAGTAGTGTTTTCCAACACTTTTGAAATACCAAAATCACCTATTTTAATAGTGCCATCTTTTGTAATGAAAATATTTGATGTTTTGATGTCTCTATGCAAAATCTTTTTTTCATGTATATATTTTATTGAGAGTGCTAGTTCATAGAACCAATTAACGATTAACATTTCAGGAAAATATTCTTTCTTTTGCTTCTTTCTTTTAATATGAAAGGCTAGATCTCCATCTAAATCATTTTACATTATACAAAAATACATTAAATTAAAAATTTTAGCATGATGATGTATAAAGCAACAACAAATTCATTTTTTTATTTGCATTTGTTGAAGAAAACTTTCCCTTTTGCAATTGCTAAAAAAACAATTCAAAAATCTGCTTACGCTCACAATACTCCATGATTATAATTAACAAGTCCTCTTCTTTGAAGCTTTCTATATACGAAACTATATTTTTATGATTTAAATCCTTCAATAACTAAGCCTATTAATTTATATATTTTATAATTAACTATTTATTGTTCTACTTTCATTTTCTAATTGCTATTTCTCATCTAATTTATTTGCTCTTTCAAATAATTTAAAATCCCTCATTGCAAATATAGAAATGAAGAAAAAAAATGAGGCAATTGAAAATCTTTTTACTTCTTGCAGAGCGCTATCTTATTGCTTTGGATTTAAACTACTTAAGACTATTTTCTTTGCTATATATTTATTTTTATTGTCTAACTTTTCAACTAATGTAGCAGAACCTATTTTCAAAAATCAAATCAACATGAATTTTCAATCAATGAATCAGTCAAGTAAATAAACTATAATGTATGATTGAAAATTTACCAAAATTGCCTCTGCCAATGACCTCTATTTCTTTGTAGAGTTTTTTGTATTCTTTTTGAGCCATAACTAGGAATAGAGTGGTCTAATTATAAGTCTCTACTAATCTACTTTGGAGCTATTTGAATCAGCTATATGGCTTTTTTTACTTAAATTACTTGTTCACTTTTACTTAATATCTAATTCCTCCTTTTTTCGTATTTATACTTACTACAAATTGAAATTAATCAACTCAAAAAATTAATTAAATACATTAATAAGAATTGAGTAATCAATCCTCATAATTAACACTCATTGAATTCATTCATTCAGTCAATTCTTTGTTTATTTGTATTCTTCTCATCTATATACTTGATGTTAAAAATTAATTCAATTTTATTTACTTGAAGCAAACAAACAAATAAACAGCCAAGCATACATACAAACAAACAAACAAACATGCAAAAAATATAAAATCATAAGTAAGATTTTTCTTACAAATTAATATAAAATTGTAAATTTTGTTGTAAAAATCCATTCATATTATTTGTATCTAACAAAGCTAATATTTTTGATAATTATTTTTTATTCAAATTTTTGTTCTTCTCTTAATAAGTATTTATTATTGTTCTATAATTAAAAATTATTAAATAATCTAATCATTCATTCCCTTTTACTATAGAAAACACATTTATTTTTTTATCTCTCCTCCAATTATTTGTAAACTTATAATCTGAATCTAAAAAAATAAAAAATTGAACAAATCTTATTCAAAATTCAATTCAGTCCATTCACTTATTTTATTTTATTCAAACTTTATTTCTCTTTAAAAATTTACAAAAATAAAAATCCAAGTTAATCAAAACTTTAAAAGAAAAACAAGCAAATTATGCAAAATTTTTATTTATTATATTAATAGACCTTAATGATATAAAATTTATTAAACGATAAGAAGCTTTTATAAATTAAGCATAGCTTTGTAAAAAATTATAAATTTTGACTTAAGTTCTTACAAATAAAAATAAAAAGAGTGGAAAAAATGGAAGAAATAAATGTAATTTAATATGAAAATATCCTTAAAAAATTTATTTATTTTTAAATCAAAATTTTATCTGCTTCTGATTTATAATCCCATTAAATATATAATTAAAATAAAAAGTAGTTAAGTAACTCTTATTTATAAAAATATTTCTAATTCTGCAATCTATGTATCTATACAAATAGCTATTTAAATAAATGATCAAAACTTTTTTTAAATTATTTTTTTGGTTGTACTATTGGCATTTTTAGCTTAATTAAATAAAAAGAGTAATATTTGTTGTAAAAAAATGTTTAAAAATGTATGAACATTCTCAAAATATTTGTTTCAATAGTTTTTGAAATTAAAAGTTAATAGAATGTAAATTATTTACTATTATGGTGATTAAGCAAAATTTAACAGTGATAAATTTAGTGACTTAATTTAGTAAATGCAAAATTAATTTTTTGTTGAGAAATAAATGCCAGCCAGCTACAGTGAAATGTGATTTTAAATAAGAATTTCAACAAAGATTGAAATAAATGGAAAAAGAAATAAGAAATAGCAATTGAAATGAAGCTATCTATGATGTAAATTTAATAAGTTTAGAAATTGATTTAAAGAAATAATAATGAGCATATTGATTGAAGGTAAAATTTAAAAATTGTTTAAATATGAAAAAGTTAAGTAGGAGTGGAGTGGACAAAAAGAGGAGGAAGAAGAATTATTATTGCTACTATTTTTGATACAAAATATCTTAGTAATTTCAAGGCAAATTTATTTCTAGTTGATTCCAGTATATTTAATAACCATTGCAAAAATACACACAAAAATATCAATTAATTAATTTATTAAAATTAATACCAAATTAACACAATCATTTAACACAATCTCAATAATTTAGCATAGCAAAATGGATTAATACGTTATGGAACCTCCTCTCTACTTCGCAGAGGATCACTTATTCGATTTAGATTTCCACCCTAATAAAGATTTACTTGCTTGCACATTAATTAATGGTTGGGTTAAAATGTAAATAATCAGACTTATCTTTAATTCTGCATCATTTTTAGCTTTTTATTCAATTCATAGATACATTTGAGGAATATGCTATTTTAATCTATATTATTACTTAATTAACAGTTTAAGTTACAATTCAGATGAAGTCAATGATCTTGCAGTTTTTAAGCATCACTAATAATCAACTCGTACTTGCTGCTTTTCTCCAAATGGATTGAGTAAAACACAACACCTAATTCAATATGCATATTCTAAATGACTTTTTTAACAATTTATAGATTTAGCAACTGGCTCAAAAGATAAATCATTTTCTGTTATTGACACAAATGGCAACTTATCTATTCATATGAAAGACGCTCACAAGTAAAACTTTAAAGAATTATAAATTTAAACTTCCAATCAAAATAAGCAACTACTCTATAATAAGCCAAATTATTAAGCCAAAAGAATAATTAGAAATAAAGCAAGCAGACATCAAAAATGAATTTTTTTAACTTTAAAATAAAGGGAATCAATTAATTTAGTTAAGTTCCTTAATGATGATATTCTTATTAGTGGTGATGATAACGGACATATAAAGGTTTGGGACTTAAAGAGTAGCAAATGCGTTTATGAAGGCAGTGAATAAGCAGAAGCTATTACAGGTGTTGCAGTTCCTGAGAACTTAAATTACTTACTCACTACTTCGTAAGATTAAATAATTAAAAATATTTCAGAAATAATAGAATAATTTTATGATAAATAAAAGACTTGATGGAACTTTGGCTGTATATGATATTAGAAAATCAAATAATGCAAAAGATAAACTTTATGCTTTAAGTGATTGTATGGAAGAAGATTTAACTTCTATTTAATTAGTAAAGAATGATAAGTTTGTTGCAACAAGCACATCTGAGGGTATTATTTTATTATTCAAATGGGATTGGTTTGGTGACTGTAAAGATCGTATTTTGTTTAATGCTAATACTATTGATCACATGGTAAATATACATACTTATATCAATCAATTATTTTCATGAAAAATAAATTTATTAATATAGATTAAGCTTGATGAGAACACTTTAATTACTGGTAGCGAAGATGGATTTGTTAGAGGAGTTAGTGTATATCCAAATAAATAATTACAAATCTTAGGTCAGCATGAAGAAGATGAAAATTTCCCTATTACAAAATTAAGTTTATCACATTGCAGAAAATTCTTGGCTTCTTTATCACATGATAATAGTATAAAATTTTATGATGTTTCTAAGTTCGTAAATGGCAGAGACTAAGTTGGAGAAAATACTTGGGAAGGTTATGACAGTGGTGATGAGCCAGTTAAAAGAACTAAAAAAGAAAAAGTTGGAAATGATATGGATGATTCTGATTTTGAAGATGAAGATAGTGATGATGATGATGATAGTGATGACGACGATGAAGGAATGGAAGATGAAGATAATAAAAAGAAGTAGAAAAAATAAAAAGGAGGTGATGGTATGGAAGATGAATCTGATGATGATGACGATGACTCAGATGATGAAGTTAGTAAAAAGAAAGAATAAAAAACAACTAAATAAAGACGTGTAAGACTCTCTGAAAAAGCATAAAAGAATGTACATAATAGAAATAAAATCTAAAACTTCTTTTCTGATTTCAAATGATTTAATATTAATCAATCAATCAACAAAGATTTCAATATTATGAACTTTAATTATGTTATTTTGTATATATATTGCTGATTAATCCTAATTATTCATTCCTTCAATTATTTCCAAAATAACTTTATTTTATAATCAAACATCTGAATTTTTGTTTCTATTATTTCGAAAGTAACATTAATTTATTATAAACCTAATGAACTATAAATAATACCTATTTTATTCTACACCAAAAGAAGTTCTACTTTTTCTTCTAAGCCTTAAAGGTAGTTAGATTTTTGAAATACTAAGGAGAACAAGTAAATTTATAAAAAAATAAAGACTTTTTCTGTTTTTAATTTAATGAATTTCTAGCATTTGTATGTACTTCATTCAAATTTATCACATTCAGGAAAATTAGTTCTACTTTAATTTAATAATAACTTGATTTTTAAGATATTTTAAATCCACACAATAATAAGCTGTTTAAATAATTAATTTTTTAATAGATCTAATAAACTTCATTTTTATAACTAAGCTAACATGAGTATTTAAATTTAGCAATAATAATAATAATTCTACTTAAATTTGAGTTTATAGATCATTAAGAATTATCAGGAATATGTTACTAAGACAAAATATTAAAAAATTAGTTTGCAAAAAGCTTCAAGCAAATATAAACATACCAACCAAAAAAAGTACATACTAAATTAATATTCTTTAATTAAAAGATATTTGTACTGATTTTTATATACCTATTAGCCATGTAAGATAAAAATATGAATTAGTTCAAAGTATTAAATGGATTAGCTTCAAAGAAAATAAAAATATACCAGCCAGAAAGAAAATATAAAACATACTAAATTTAAAGTTGATAATTTAATTGTCTTCTTTTTGGTATTTCATTTTATTGTTTTAAAATATTTAGATGGATCATACTTTTTATCCCATTTCAATTGCACTAACAAATTATTCTTCAGTGTAAGCAAATATTTAGCCAGCAATTAAGTGATTTTTTTATCTTTTAAGGATATCTATAAGTCTAAGTTGCTTTTTAAATGCATTTAACAATTCTTGTATTTGTCTATCTAATTTTTTAATGTCTGATTAAAGCTTTTCATTGACTTTTTTAGCATCACCTTGTTTTTCTGATGCAGTATTACCTCTATTAACTTATAAATTCATTTTAATCTTGTCTATTTCCTCTTATAACCTATTAATTCTAAAAAAAGTATTTAAAGATGATTTTTTGATTTCTATTAAAATTTAAATAAATACTTTATATCTTTTTTATTGAGCTCCATTCCCTTCTTTTTAATTTCTTTTTTAACATTATCTATTTCCTATTCAAATATTCAAAGCATATATTTATTTATGATGCATCGAACAATGTTTATAATAATTTACATTTTAAACAGCTTTACATTCTTTATCTTCTTATTGCTTCTATTACCCAAACTTAGCTGTCATCTTTTTAGTTTCCTCCATTTTTTCATTCAACAAATTAATTTAAACTTAATAAGATTCAGTTTCTTCTTCAAATGTTTTCCCTTTTTCTCCTAATTAACTTAAAATACTCTCTTTTACTTTCAAAGTATCCTACAGAGACTCTATTTCACTCAGCAAACCATCCTTTCTGATTCTCTAAACTCTAATAATTTTTTCTTTTTGATTTGATTTAATTTAATTTATAAAAATAAAACTTTCTTCTTGAAAAATAGAAAATTACCTTATTCCTCAACAAGCATTTCTAGTTCAATCAATTCTTCATTCTTTTTAGAATCTATTTTTTTATATTTATTTAATTTTTCTTCTAATTGTTCTTGCTTTTTTAGCAATTTTTCTGCATCAATGTCATCATCATCATCATCATCTTCATAATCATCTCCTTACTTTTGTTCTTCCCCTTCCTCATTTCCTTATAAGTATTTATTTGGATTTTTATTTTTTTTATAACTGACTGTTTATGCTTCGTCATCATCTTCTTGATTGACTCTCTAAATTATCTTATTTATGTAATCTCTATTTGAAAATTCTTTAGGTTTATCTTATTCATCATCTTATTCTTCATTAAATTCCTTTTCATTTAATCCAAACTCATCATAGTCATCTTCTTAATTATCATATTATTGATAATTTTATTTATCATCTAAGTCAACATCTTATTCTGCTTCCTGATTATCTTATTCTTTTTGATTCTACAAAAACAAAAATAATATTAATAAGACTAAATCATAAGTAAAATGTATTATTACCAATTTATTTTAGATATTTTTTCTTCTTTCCTCTATTTATTCATTCATTTTGAGGTATTCCTCTTCTTTAGATTTAAACTAATCCCATTTATTCTTGATTTTATCATCCATTTTTAAAGCTAATCTATATTAATATCCTTAATTTTTGTGTGTTTTCTTCCTTTTAAAGTTTTTGAAAATAACTAGCAAATTTTTGATAATTATTTAAAACAATAAATTAATTATTCATATAAAATTTAAAATTTTGTTAAAATCAAAACAACAGGTTTAAATTTTGCAAAAAATATGGATCATATATGGCCATAAGAAAACTTCTAAAAGATATAATTTTTAAAATTAATTAGATTATTGGATACAGAATAATATTTTAATCTGAAATTTCAAAGAAAATCTAAAAATTTGAAAAAATAATTTTTCTTTTTTTTCATGATCTTTTAATTTTAATATTTAACATTGATTCGAAATTGAATTCATCTATTCTAATATAAGTGGCATAATTATTTTATTTAGAAAATTTGAAAAATTATTATTTTAGATTTTTCATTTTAATTATTATTCAAGAATATCAAAAAATTCAAAAAAATTGTAAAAAGAGTAATATAATTTTTATTTGTATCACTTAACAATATTTAAATTGATGATTTTAACAGGAATTCTATTTGAAATATATTTTTTTTACTTTTATTATCAAAAAAGTATAATTTTCCAATTTCAATTCAATCAAAAGTAATTGGCAATATTAACTGCGTTCATCCAAGTATTAGGAGCACCTTACTTAATTAAAATAAATCCTATTATTAGCCAAGCTAAGGCAGAAATATGCAAATTTAAAATAACATTCAAAAACAACTAAAAATTTAAAATGATTGTTTTATAATTCAAGTTATAATTGATAGGGATTATCTAAACATGATGATATTCCTATTTGAATTCCATTAATAATATATTTTTTACTTTATTTCTAAAGATTGAAAAAGAATGATTAACACTCAATTAAACTAAAATATAATATCATAAAATGAAAACAATAGAATAATTACTTTATGATCCAAGTTTTGATAGGAAAAATTAAAAGATGATGGATGATTCCAATTTTTTTCAAAAAATTTTAAATAAATTATTTTTCAGCTCAAGTTTTAATTGATAGAGAATATCTAAATAGCAGAATCTTTCAAAAAATTCAAAAAATTTAAATCGTTTAGCTTATCTTTAGGTATCCCTTTAAAATAAATATTTTATCTAAAATTCGAACAAATAATAAAAGATTTGTTTAAATGTTTATATTGAAATATCATTTGATCTAAAGATAAATAAAAAACCCTGGTTCTAGTTTTAATTTGTCTCTTTTTTTGTTTCTCAAATAGTTACTTTACAAAATATTGGTATAGATTATCTAAAAGTGAAACAAATTTTGGATGAATCACTTAATTTTACAAATAAAAGAAATGTCAATTAACATAAATATAATGAAAAAAGGAACCAAATTCGAATTTAATTATAAAAATACGACAACTTTTTTTATTTCTATAGTGTTTGTTGTTTGAGAAATATTAATTTTCATAAATAAGTTTCAATTACGAAAATCAAAGAAAGGTCAAAAAATTAATTAACTCAAAAATTCAAAGAGAGCAATCAATTCGAATTTAAAATGTTTATAAAGTATTATTATTTTGTTTCGAGATATTTCATAATTAAATATTTGTGATGAATTTTTAACAGATTGACAGAAGTTATATAAGATAAATTAGATTTAAGTTTATGTAAAGGAGTAATATAGGTATCCAATTTGAATTACAATTTATGGATTTTATTTTTATGAAACTACTTATTTATATACTACTGTAAAGCCTCTAATTAAGAAATTAGTTTCAATTTCGAACTTTTCAAAAAAATTATATCGTCATCCTTGCTCGTTATCGAAAATCAAAATAAAATTTCGACTTTTTTAGAAAAGAGTATTTGACAGTATTTATTGTTTGAAAAAGAATTATGGATAATTTAATTAAATTTAAATAAAGTAAGTTGTCGAATTCAATTTGATTCACCAGGGATGTTTATGGGTTAATAATTTTTCTTTGAGTTTATTTTTATTTTTCCTAAATATTTGTCATTAGTAAAAGCTTCTTAATACCTTTTTAGGTATTTAATATGAATATTTTTATCCTTTATTTATGACTCTTCGATCCAGTCTTAAGCTCTATTCTCTAAAAAGAATTAGAAGATACTACTGAATTCCTCATTTTATATTAAAAAGACAATCATCTCATTGTTTATTTTATTTTTTTTAATTATCTCATTCAGCTTATTCTTTATTGAGAAGTACTCGCTATCTGCTTTAAAATTCTTTATCTATTTAATAATGCTTCTATTCGGCACTGAATTTATGAAGGATTTAAATGCTTTTATGAAGTTTTTTGGCACATTTTTTGCAGTTTATTTTATTGATTTTTCTTAATCGTTTTGATTAAGCTCCTCTTAATGCTTTTAAGAACCGCTTTTTTCTTTTTCTGAGTTACTCATGTCATTCTAATTATTATTGCTATAAAAAATTAGTTCTTGATCTTCATCAGTTGCATTTATGTCATTATCAATCTTAATTTTGCTAGCCTTTTCACTTTCTTTGGAAAATTCTTCCTTAATTTTATTTACATTAGATTGGGTTTGAGAAGTAATAGGAGGTAACGATTAAATTTATTGACTTTGGGCTAATTAAGGTGAAGTAATGTTTTTATTAATTTCATTTACAGCAAAGAATTCAGACTAATTAAGAAATTAAGGAATGATGGATTATTAAAGATCTTCCTATATTTGAGAAAAATTATATTTCTACTATTTTTCTCCTCCTGAGTTAAGATTATGTAACTGAGGAAGGATCATATAATTTTGAGTTTAATTAAGGTTTAGTCCATCAAGATTTTAAGGAGGTGATATTGGGCTCAAATTCGAGGTTATTAAAGACTCATCATCTAAAGTCTGTAAGTTTTAATTAGAAATTTTTTTTATGATGGGAAAGCAACTGTTTTAATAATTGTCTAATTTTTAAATAATATTAGGCGGTGATTGAAAAGTGGAAGAATTCGAACTAATAGGTGATAATTTATGCTTTTAAATTTGGTCTAATTTCATAATACTTTCAATATGAGATTACAGTAGCTCATTCATCTAATTTTATATTTTGACTTACTTTTCTAATTCTTCATAGCTTCTTTATTTTTATTCTATAAGCTATTGCATTTGCTAAATCTTTTACTCCTGCATTTCGATAGTGTGAAGATATTTCTATCTTTCCTGCTCTTATTAGATTTTAAAAGTTTCTTAGTTGCTGATTATTTATTATTGTTACTATTGTATAAACACATTATATTCATCAATTTTACTCTTCAACTAACTGTTTATTTTGTTTAATTCTAACTGATGGAGTTGCTTTATATCGGTGATATCCTTTTGATGTTGCTATTCCCTTAATTCCATTTTAAATTGAATTATTTTCATATCTTCATTAGGAATTAATTAAAAAACATCAAGAACAACGAAATTCTAGTATTTTGTGTTGATTATTAATCTCCTTTCTAAAAAATTATCTTCTAATTTTTTAATATTGCTATTGCATATGATTTATTAATCATTTTAAAACCTATTCATTAACTCAGCAATCTATAATGAATGAATAACCTTTGTTGATAATGCTATGGCATTATTTTCATTTATATTTACTCTCTTAGATTACTCATAAGGAGGCTACTATCTCATGTATTTTTAAATTTCAGATTGAAAATAGTTATTGTCTAAGAAGTGATTGTGCTCAATTTCAAAAGGTGGTGTATTAATGCTATTACTCAAATAAGAATCGAAGCTCTCTGTTTTGATGTCAGACATATTAAAGGTCAAGGGTTACTACTTTCTGTTTTCTTATTTAGCTATTAAAGGCAAATAATACCCTTTCTGATTTTGGTTTTTATTCAAAAGCTGGCTGAAATTATCTTGCATCGTTTTTCTTTTTTAAATATCTTTCAGTAATTAATACAATTATTATTTTTAATTTATTATTGACTTTTCTCAATAAATAAAATACTCTTATTTCCTTTTTATTTGTCCTATTAATTATTTTTTCGATTTACCTAAATCAATCTTAACTAATTTTAATTAACCTTTGTAAGTCAAGTAATAATCTTATCCCATTTCAAAAAGAATTTCATTCAATTTCAACGCTAACAAAAAATTCCAATGTAAATTTTTTGACTTGTGAATATATTCTTCAGATTCTAATTTTCTTTTTGTTTGCGTTGATTATTTTTATCACAAAAATTAATTGAAAATTATGTAATCTAAAAAAATATTATTTCTTTACCTAATTTTTAAACAAAAAAAAGATTATCTCTTCATTCATTAGATATTAATCTATTAAGAATAAAAGTATTCTTATTTAAAATAGTTTTTTATTAAAATGAAAAGCAATTGCATTTCATTTTAAGAATTCTTTTAAGAAAAATAAAAACAAACAGAAATAGAGTGAAAAAATAATTCTCCACATTTGAGCTTACTTTTTAAGCGATTCTATTACCTTTTCTAGATTTTAAAACAAAACCTATCAAAATAAAATTAGTTGTTTCCCTATCCTTCTTTTGATATTAGAAATAATTAAATGTATTTTAATATATATATTAGTATCTCATTCATACAATATTTGTTTATTTATAAAATAAAATTAACATCAATAATTTCATTATCCCATTTTTTGAATTTCCTTAGAACTATCCCATAAAGAATGATTGGTACAAATTTATCCAAGTATTTGTGTATTCGCAACATATTTTAATCTAAAATAAAATACTACAGAAAAAAAGGGAAAAAAAGATTTAAAGCAGTATTTATTAATAATTATTTAGAATTTACATGAATTAATCTAAAATGTTAGATTATTAATAACAAAAAAAATTGACTGAGTAAGTTAAAGAGATAAACAAAATAAGTATTTTTTGTTACTCAATTTATTAATAATCTAGAAATTTTTTGTAGATGGAAATTTTCGAGCAATCTGAATCAAATTTGATCATATAAATAATAATTTTTTATTTATTATTTTTGATGGAATCTTTTTTGGAAAATTTTTTTTTTTTTCCTCTTTGAAACACCCAAATTAAGCAAAATACTATTTCTTTGAATTAGTTTTGATTTTATTTCTCTCTTCCGCATTTAGAATAAATAAATAAATTAATCATTCGTCATGGTTTAACTTTGTCACTTTAAAGAACTAGTGTTCATCAGTTTCTGTTTTTAAATTTTCAGTAAATACTACCTCAGTTCTTAAGTTTTCATTATCTAAATTAGCTGTTGCTTGATTTTACATCTTTTGAGGTAAAGTCGACATTTCTTTTATTTAGATTTATGAAAATTTAGGGCTTTTTTACTTTCTGGTAAATTATTATTTGTTGAAATCAGAAAAGACTTTACCCTTATTTTATTTTAAGTAAATATTAGGCTTCACCTTTTCTTTGAGAAAATCCACCTAGTTTGAATTATTTATTCTTTTTGTATCTGAAGCTCTATACTTGTGGTTTTAATTTTGATCAACTTACTAGTAAACTGAACTTTACACTCCTTTCTGTTTTGTTCTTGAGAAGATTTTTCTTTTCATATCTGTTTGATTTTTTTGATCTTGGTTTAATTCATTTTGCTCGTTTTTAGTTTACATTTCTATAAAATTTTGATTTTTCTCAGAATCAGATTTATAGACTTTATCATTTTCTTTTTTTGTAATTAAATTATTTTTTTCATCACTTCGAATCTTCAGTTTTAGCTTTTCCTTTATCAAATTAAAGATTTTATTTTTAATCTCTAATTAAAATAAAATCCTCACAATCAAATACGATAAAGGTATAGATAAGAGAGAACCTAATAAACCATAGTAGAAAAATTTATTAAAAAGCAAATTAATAATCCAGCTCTACTTTTCTTTTAAAGTAAAATCTATCTATGTTGTAATTAAACAAAAATCTTTATAAACTGAAACTTCATGTTCATCATATACTTTTGATAATATTTCTACTTAGTCTTTGCTAATAACTCCATTCATCTATTAATCTATAATAAATTTTTCAAATTCAGAACAATCAAAAACAGCACATATAGTTGTAACTTACTTTTATTCATTTTATTAATTTTCATCAGTGCCTTCTTATTCAACATCAACATCATTTGGATTATAACTATCTATATCTGAATTAGGCTAAAAATCATTATTATTGTGTCCTTACTATTTTTATTGATCATCAGCATCGATATCGTCATTATCTTGTTATGAATTGAATTTAATTTCTATAGATGGAGCCGTTTATTCCAAAGCAAATAAATTAATCCTTTTATTTTCTAAACCTACAAATAAAGTCTAAGAAAAATTTTGATAAGCCTCTATAATAAAAAAGTTATGAATTCTCACACTTTCAGAATTAGTAAGAATTTTATCTTGTGAGAAAGAAAAATCATCTTAACTAAAAATAGATGAAAGAGCTTTTGGACTTTTAGAAAAGTTTTATTGAAGGGTAATATAATGAAGGGCAAAATTAGAAATAAAATAAAAATGTTAAGAGCTGAGATACCCTTTTTAGTAGTTAGTATATCTTTCAATCAACTCTTTCACCTCAAAGACTATAGAATTCTCAATAGCATAATAATACTCTGTAATAATAACTCTGACAGAATTAGATTCTTCACTTTCCACTGCAATTATAGATTTTTCTGATACAAAAACATCAATTACATCAGAAGCTTCTATGTACAAAGGTAATCTTTAGAAATCTTTTCTATTTTTGCCATTAGGTAAGCCATAAAAAAAGATCCCTGTTCTTTGATCTACTAGAAGTAATATATCATTATATAGAACAGTCATGGTAATATTTAATTAATCTTTTTTTAAGCCTTTCATTTTTTCAGTGAACTTAATCTAATTTCTATCATAATTATAAATGAAAATACTCCCCTATGACACAATTAAAAAATAAGATTATCTATATCCCTATTCATCCTCAAATGAATAAAATATAATATCATCTATATTTTCTTTATCTTAAAAATAATACAATTAACTGACTTGGTCATTTCTTTACAGAGGATTATCTAAATTTACTTTGAATATCTTCTTGCCAGTTAAAATAAAAACAAAGTTACTACTATTCTAAGAAGAGTCTATTAACTTAAATTTTCTTTTATTTTACATAAAATTTCCTTTTTATGCATCTTTATATGATTCAAAACTGTTTTTTATCATATTTAGTTCTTAGGAATCTCCTATAGTAATCTTGAATTTATCATATTTAAAGTCAGTATTCTAATCATATTTTATTTACAGCTTAATAAACCTAAAATTTGAATCTAAAATTACAATATAATCACCTACTCTCATCATTTATGATTATTCATCTTTTATTTTATGAAATTCATAGTTCGCCATCAACTCACTCTGCATTAAAAACTCCTCATTTTCAATTCTTTTATTTATAAAAAAGCTATTCATACATTAATTTAAGTAAATATAATCCTCAGTCTATGAACTTATTTTAATATTTATCTCTTTAACCTAAACATAGCAGGTAATAGTTATTAATTTCATCATTAAAGTAGTAAAAAAAATAAAAGCCATTTTATCAATTTATAATTCTACTAATAAAAAGGAAAGCTATTTAGATATATTTATTTAGTATTTTGTATTTATTTAATTATCAATCAACCAATCTGATTCTACTTTTACTTTGGTGTTATTTTACTCTTTTCTAAAAATTTTAATTAAGTAGGACATACAAGTTAATTTCCAGTATTAAATGTAAAATAAATACTATGAAAAAGTAGATTTTTTTAATACTTTTTTATTAAACTAAATTTAATCTATTTAAACAAAATTATTTTCTTTTTTCTGGACTACAATAGATAGATAGATTTATTTCCTATCGTAATAGAGAAATCTAAAATAGGTTTAATTTTGTGAAAAATGAGCTTAAATCCTTATTGATTTTAACTAAATTTTCACGACATTCAAATAAATACTCTTGATAAATATTAACAATTAAACAAATGGTCAGAATAATATTATGTTTAATTTAATTTGATTAATTGATGAAAGTTATTGCTAAATATTTTTAAGATACGAATAAAAAATTACTTAGTAAACATTTTATATTTATTTCTTTGTTTATAAATAGATTCTTTATTATTTATTTATATTTGTATATATTTAAGTCACTTCAAGTAGCTCTTTCGTTTGATATGATTTTAAAGATGTACTAATCCTCTCTGAGTTTTATTTTAATAAATTTTAAGCATGTTAGTAAATATTAAAATGTTTAGATTAGTCTTAATCAGGGCTGGGAAATAATAACGGTTTTTTTTTTTTCAAAATATCTAGAAATAAGCATTTTCATTTCAAATATTTCCTAAATAAATTAAATTGAATACCCTCCTTATTCTATTATTTTAAATAACAAAATATGCTAAAAATAATCAATAACAATTTTTATTTGCTAAACTATCAAAAAAATATTCTGAAGTTAGCAATTAAGAAAGTTATTTTTTTATACAATTTGTACATAAAATAAAATGGCAAAACAATCAATTTGAAAGGTTAAATTTCCCATCTATTTTCTCATCTTCAAACATATTTCAAGCATTGTCAGTGGTTGCCCCTAAGAACATCATATTATCAAAATCAATATATTCAGAGAGAGCTTATTAAACTAATTATTTGGTATTTTCTGATGTGTGATTTTAATCTTGAAAAAAAGTTTTGAGGACAATGTTTTTGATTTTAAAGTTATTATTAATGAAATGAATGGCTATTGTCACAAATTATTTCATATTTTAATTACTCCAGCAATCTGTAGTAAATGAAAAGGCATTTTCTTTCGATATTTAAAAAATTAATTATTATCTTATTTAAATTTAGAAATAATTCATTTCTAAAAGCCTCTCGGTAAGGTATATGATACCTTGATCCCAAACATTTTATTAAATTCATAAACCCTTAAGTCTCAACAGTATTCAAAGCTTTAATATCTTGGCATATGAATTTAGCAATAAAAATAGTGATTTTGTCTTTTTATAAAGTAGCTAGTACTTTAAACTTAAACTATCCTTCATTAATTAAAAACTATCCAGCTTGATTCATTTCTGTTAACTTTGAAATTAATTCTTAATATTATTTATATTATTCAGGATACTTTGCGTTTAGATGACTAACTAGAGGTTATTTTTCAAATAGAAATATAAATTTTCAAATTAAATTTTTTATTTGAATAAAATACTCAAATAGTATTAATAATAAGGTTACACTCATTTTAAAATTTATTCTTTTGTGTTAATTTCAAGCTTGAAAAATTTAATAATAAAATGAAATATTTTTTAAATTTTTGGTTTAAAAAATTTAGTGTAATATTCATTACCTAAATTGATTTTCATACTATCCTGAAAGAAAAACATTTAAACATATGGTTTAAAATGCTTAAAATGAGACTATTTAATGCCAATTAATTTAAGCCAATTTTGAATTTTTTTGAATTAGAAATTATGCTAAATTTATATTTTTAAATATTATTTTTGATATAATTTTAGTTTATAAATCTAAAAATATGTGTGGCGATTTCAAGCTTTTAATTTCTTGTTATATCGATTTAGTTTTAAGAGTGCTTGTAAAAAAAAATCCTACTTAATTTCTTACCTGAAATAAAAAAAATTTTTAAAAAGCATTTTATGATCACTCAATAGTGATAAAATGAATAGTTCTTGAGAGTGTAATGATAATTGGAAGGCATTTGAATCAAATGCGAAGAGTTTAGTTTAGTTCAGTCAGCATAATATTTTAATCGAAGTTATCTCTAAGCCATTTGATAATTAGTAAAAATTAAGAAAAATAAATATAAAATTTGTATTTCCAGTGTGATTTATTGAGGTCTAGTAATTAAATACACCAAAAATTAAGATAAGCTAGATCAAAATAAAGATTTGCTGAATTGAAATTTAAGCTTCACTTAAAAGCATTTATTTTTTTATAAAACTAGCATCTTCCAATTTATAGCTACGCACACAATGGATTATCTAGTAAATATACTTTGTTTAAAGCATTTTATATGAACTTAATTATGCCATATCTACTAGTAACTCGAGTCGCTTTTCCATTAGAAAGAGAAATCAAAGCAAGAATCACTATTCATTTATGATTAGCTGCAGCAAATACATTTTTTTAAGGAATATGCAGCAAAAGGAAAGATAGATGAAATCAATTAGATTATTTAGCATTCCAAATATAAGAAGTTTTAAAAAGACCATTGCTTATTAGAGTTAGGTACTTTATTTTTTTGCCATTTATTTGGACAGGTTTAACTTACAAGATCTAGATTCAAATAAATGAGGAACTGTGATAAAGGCTTTTAATAAAATGATTTGTTTTTACTAACTAATATAGATATAAAGAGTGAGTATTTTTACATAATTCTGAATGGCTAAGTTGGATTTTACATTCCTAAGCCTAAGAAAGCAAAGGATGAAAATAAATAATAGAGGAATTTTTCAAAGATGGAAAAATAGAGAGACAATTTATTTCTAGTGAAGATATTTAAAAAAGGAGATAGCTTTGGTGAAATTAGTTTAATTTATGATAGAGGATCAGATGGAAGTATGTTTGCTTTAGAAGATAATACTATTTGTCTCTTGTTGAATAAGTAGAATTTCTTATAGATTATTGGTGATTAAGAAAAAAATTCAATCACAAAAGAAATAGAATTTCTACAGCACCATCCGTTATTTGAAAATTGGAGCTTTAATTTGCTTAGACTGCTATACTTTTTTTCATAAATAATGAACTACAATAAAAATGAAGTTGTTTATCTAGAAGATACAAAACCCACTCATATCTACATTATTAAATAAGGGGAGTTTGCGGTATTACTTATATTTATTGATTATATTACAATACATTATTCTATAACTATAAAATAAATTATCTATCGATTTATCAATCAAGCATAAGCATGAATTCTAGTAATTAATTAATTAATTAATTAATATTAAATTAATATAGATTTATCGAAACTTTAAAGATTAATCCAAGAACTTAGAAAAAAAGTAAAACAGCGATTATGATGAAGACGATGAAGATTATACGGATAAAGAATCGAATGTGAATAACAAAAACTCATCTAACAGCAACAACAATGACAATAATCTTAAAATGAAATTTGAGAAACAAAAAAAATACAAAGTAAATAATTTTAATTAAAACTGTCTTTTTTGAATGAATTTTAATTATGTTTGTTACTACTTTCTTAATACCATCCATTCAAATAATAATTTAATTTAACCAAATTAAATCTAAAATCTATGGATAGACTTTTAAAAATACTCCTACCAATAATTAATTACAGATAATCTCCTTTGTTTTATTAAAAACTAATTTTTTTATCTAAAGTTGGCTGTTATGGGAAAGGGGGAAATTTTTGGAGAAGAAGACATATTGATGAAGTAGAATAGAACATTTAGCGTTGTCTGTGATAGCTATAATGGTAGTTAAATTTTTTTTATTTTAATTGAGCTTTGATTTTATATTAAAAGGGGCACAACTGATTATGATAAAGAGGAAAGTTTTCAAGCTGAGTGTAATGGCAGATATTGGTAGTGCTACATTTATAAAATAGCGCCTTAAATAAAAGAATTATAATCACCAGCAAAGATTAGAAAGTATTAATACTTTCATAAAAGAATACAAAGATTTTTTCACAGAAAATAATGAGAAGAGATAAAATGAATAATAAAATGGGAATAATAATTAATAGAAATATGAAGGGAATAATAAGAATGTAAAAAGAAAAAGCTCAGATGCAAGTAGCAACTAGAATGTTTATTCAAATTAAGGATTTTTATCCCCTCATTTTAATAATGTAAAAACAGAAAAAGGGATAAGCTTGAATTTCAGTAGCTCATATCAGAATGAAAGAAAGATAAGCTTTAATTCAAGTAATAATTAATTAGATCATCCTGAAAGGTTACAAAACCATCAAGATCTTTTTGACCACTTTTCTTAATTCCAGAAAAAAATTTATAAAACTGACAAAAATGATATTTCAAGTAACGATGCTAATAACGGCTAAAAAGATGGCTCTCCTCTTTTAAATAGCTAGCATTCTAGCTAAAGAAATTCTATTTTAAAAATGAAATCTCCTTATTCACAAAATATTCCCAAAATGCCTCAAAGCCAAGATAACAGTCCAGAATATAGTTTATTTAGAAATAAAAATAAAGACAATTCAAATAAGCTTAGCATCCACAGTCTAGTCACACCAAAGAATTTCAGTAGCAAGATTAAAATGGATTAATAAAATATGCAATTAAGTAACATGGAAATGCTTGCGTAAAGTCCACAATAAAAACAAATTAATTTATTACTAGAACCTTCAAAACAGTCTTCTAAAGATTCTCTTAATTCAAGCACATTCTCAAGCTTACTTGATAAAAATCAAGGAAATAAAATGCAAAAGTCAATGAGTCAGTAGCATCTCGCAGCTCCAGAAGAGATTCTTTAAAAGGATAGAAGGGTTAGTAATTTTTACACAGAAAGCTTAGTTAACCAAAATAATAGAATAATCAAAAAATAATCTTCAAAAAATTAGAGAGATTCCTAATCAGTTGATAGCAAAAATTCAGCAAACCAAAATGACAATTAATAAAATATTTAAATAAACTCAAACAGTCCTAATTAGTAATTAGAATATTATTAATTTTCCCCTTAATTTAACTAACCAAATTAATACCAAACATTTAGCCAACCTAATACATTCTACAATTTAAAGGGGTAAATATAATAATAAGATTATCTTTTAAATCTTTAAAATCCTATTTAACAAGAATCAATTGAGACATAACAACAAAATTTAGTTGAAAGTGGAATCAGTAATCTAAAAAATTCTTAACAACATTAATAACATAAGCTAAATTAATTTGCATCGAAATTTGTTTTATCAGATTCAGCTACTTTTTCACCTAATAAATACCCTTTGAATTTCAAATTGAGCTCTAGCACAACAGCTGATGTAGTGTAAAATGAATTGACAAATTCAGTAATAAATCAATAAATTTAATCATTGTAATTGTGCAATTCTATAATTGGAGTAGACCCTGCTAAAAAAAATGACAAAAAAATACATTTGTAGTTTCTTTTAAATAAATAAAAACCTAACTCCTCTAAATAAAATATAATATCTTCTTCTATCTCTGCTACGATGCCATCATTTTCTTCTTAGACTTGTGTACAAATATGCAGCTTTCCCAAAGAAAATCTAGAGTTTAATCACAGCATGAACACCAATATAAATAATTATTTTTCATCAAATTATAAATCTTAGAATAATAATTAATAATCTTTATAAACAAGCAATTTCTTTTAATCTTAAAGCTAACCTTAACTAAAAGATGATTATTTCTAACAAGAAACTGATAAAGCAAAAACAGAAAAGCAAAAGGAGCAAAAAACTAAAAAAAATAAGAAATAGTTTAGAAACAGTATTTTCACAGATACTTTCTAAAAAACATTTTAACAAAACCTCCACCATATATAATATAGAATATTGTAAAAGAAGCATCAAGTAAAAGATATTCAACAAAGCATAGCAAAACACATCTAAGATCAAACTATTAAAAATTTTTTGGAAGAAAACTCTTTAGTAAAGAGTAAGTATGATCAGATGAGGTATAAGCTTTAGCAATAATAATAACATCAATAATAGCAATAGCAAACTTTGCCTCAAAAATCAGAGCCTAAATTTGAAGCTATTAAATAAATTCTTAAAAATAATTTACATTATTCCTCATAAGAAATTGAGTAAGGATTAACTTCAATCTAAAGTTTGCCAAGATAAAAAACAGCAAATAATATCTAAAAGAGACCTGAATTTTAATACGAAGAATACCTTAATCAATAAACAGAAAATAATTTAAAACTCTCACCAAATATAAAAACTCTTCATGAAAAAACAAGATCTTCATTTAATAGTACCTTTTAAAATAACCCTAAATCATAACAGCTCCATCAATAATAGTATAAATTTTAGTAAATGAATTAGCCAAGCTTTAAATAAAGCTTAGTTTTAGATATTAAATAACCAGATGAATTAGAAATAAAAAACTTTTCTATCACACCTAATGATAAAACTGGAACAGTTCATATTAAATCTTTGCAATCTTTGACTTCAATACCAAGAAAAGGTTAACAAAGTGTATTTTCATTCACCAAAATACCACTAAATAATGAAATTAAATCCATAGACTCTTTAAAATTGCAGACTGAAAATCATTCTAAAAGAATAAGCTTGAATGAATAAAATTTCAATTCTATGACAAACTTAAACATGAAAAGCAACATTAAAATAAAAAAAAACATCTAATTTAATTATAAAATACCATAAAAAACAAGCAATTCATGATGATATATTTAAAACTTACATTATTTATTAAAAAAAACAAATATTAGTTTAGTCTATTGAAATGTAAAAAATCAAATTAAAATATTTTATTGGTTATGTTATTGTATCAAAATATCAAAAATAAGAAAATTATTAATTAATTCATTGTAGTTTTAATAGATTTAATTATTTTATTTAATTTAAACAAATTTTTTTATTTTTTAACAGTGAAAAGGCTTTAATTGTAACAAATAGCTATTTTTAATATTTATTTTATAAATCATTTCGATTTAAAAGATAAAAGTCAATTGAAATATTAAAAATATATTTCATAAATAGTCAATTTATTCAAGAAAATAATAATTTAATTCATTCTAGTATTAATAGGCAGAATTTAATTTATAATATTCAATTTAAAACAATATTTTTTTATTTTCATCTTGCAAAGAGGCTTTAATTTAACAAATTGAAAAATTTAATATTTTTTAAATCAATAGCATTAAGAAGAAATAAGAACATCATTAGTCAATTCAAATGCAAAAAAAAATATTTATAAGCTATGAAAAAATTGAACAAAATTTAATTCTTTGAGAATGAATAGACTGAATTTAATGTTTTATATTCAATTTAAAACAATTTTTTGATGGAAAAAATATTTAATATTTATTTTCTTAACAATTTAATCACAGTATTAATCGAAAAAAATGTAAAAAATGAAATAAACTTATATTGATGTTTTGATATCAAAAAAATCAAGGGATTTAGTAAATTTTCTTTAATTCATCAAAGCATTAATTAATAGACTGAATTGAATTTGTAAGATTTAATTTAAAAAAATTTTTTGATTTAAATATTAAATTTGATATGCTTTAGTTTTCATAAATTATTTATCAAAATTATATTTTTTCAATTGAAGAAAAAGATACTAAAATTCTAAATTTAAGATATGCATTTTAACTTATATTTTTTTTAATTTACTGCTGAACCATCTAAAGCAGAATTAGGTTCAGTGTGATTTGAGTATTCTATTGATTAATAGTCATAAATTATGCTTGACTATTTTACTAAAAATTAATAAATAATAAGCAATATAAGGAAATATTAATGAATAAACTCTAATTACCTTTAGATTACGCCAACCAATTAATAAAACCTAAAAAGTGATGTTTATATTATCAGAAAATTCAAAACTTATTTAATTAATTAATCAATTATAAAATCTTTAGACTTAATAAGCAAATATAATACAAGAACATATCAAAATGTACACTAAATCTAGCACTAAAAAAGTAGAAGAATAGGAAAATTTCAAGAAGAAAGTTTTAGCAAGCAAGCCAGGATCAAATTAGCCAAGCTCTAAAACATCTCTGAACAATATACCGGAATCTAAAAGCAATTTAGGTGCTAAGAATCCTAACAATAATAATAAACCTGCTGGAAATAATAATGGCGATAACAAAAACAATAAAGTTGGAGCAAATTAAAACAAAGGTGATTAACAGAGAAAAGATAGCTTAGACAATAAAAATAAAAAAGAAAAAAAAAAGAGAATCGTCTATGTAGAAGAAAATAGTGATGATACAGAGGAAGAAATTGTAGTTGTTAAAAAGAAAAAAGAGAAAAGAAATGGATCTTTAGATGATAAATAAAGAGGAAGATCTCCTAGAAATAATTCTAATGAAGCAAAATATCCAAAAGGTTAAGGAGCAAACGATGCTAAACTAAATAAAGATAAAATAAAAATGAGAACAAGAAGTTAACCTTCCATTAAACCTAAAAAGAAAGTTGAAGAGAAAAAACCTGAAGTAATAAAAAAACCAAAAGATCCATATATTCTAGTTACAGAATTTTATTTAGGATAATACAAAGCACCTATATGTGGAGCAGATATTTTTGAAATGTTTAATTGGTAAATTTCTTAAAATTGGTTTGATATGCAATTTTAAAATGGAGAAATATTTTTATTTTTAGCATTATTTTGCTTTGTTAAATTGTTATTTTTGGTTTCATACTTTATGTTTATTTAATTTATAGGAAGGGTCAGTATGCTCATTTAGATATTAATCATGCTTATTTTCATTGGTTATTCCCACACTTCTAGGGTCCATTTGGTAAAGAAAGAGCTGTTTTATTCAGACAAAACGCTGTCGTAAAAAACAAAATTTTAATTTTTGAATTGATAGTTTTTGAAAATCATTCATTTTTTTTTGATGAAGAAATTAATAATTTTTATAAAATTCTAGATTGGAAAAAGAATCATTCAAAGTTATGAGCTTATTCTTGATTTTTATGGAATTAAATTAGATGATTAAGCTACTGGATAAGTAAGCAGATAAGATAATTATTTGGAAAGATATAAAGAGACTTTCTTAAGACCATACACTAATCATGAATTCAGAGTTAAAAGAATGCTTTAATTCTTGAATGTTACAGGTTATAGGATATATGCTGTACAATTAGTTAAATTCTTAGAAAAAGAGGTTTATAAATTTGGAAAGAATTTTGTGCCACCTCTCAAGTCTTTAGAATTAATTTTCTAGATTGAGTGGAAACCTTATGGTGAAATAGATGAAAAAGATAAAAAAGCTCTAGAATAAGTAGCATAAAAGTGCCTTTTCTCATTTGAAATTCTTACTTAAGAAATCAATTCTCATCTAAAAACATTAATTTGATATATTAAATGTATGTTATTTATTTCACTTTTTTAGTTACATTAAAAAGATTTATATATTAGGAAAAATATAATTTATCTTTTATAAATGCTCAAAACAGATAACTTCAAAAAAATTCATTTAACAAATTCAATCACTTTGATTATTTTAAAATAAAAAACAATTCATAAAAATAAATACTTGATTTAATGAAAAAAATTAAAAAACTCAAATTTTTTTTTTAGATTTGTAAATATTAATTTGTTTTCATAGACTTAAATAATTATAAAAATCATCTTAAATTAATCTGTTTACTTTTTTATCAGTTAGAAATGATTACTCAATCTTAAATTTAAAACGATTACTTTCAATCTAAATATTTTAAAGAAATGAAGAAAAATATTGTTTGCAATTAAAATTTAAAGTTTTAAGTTAATTTTTGTCAAATTTGAAGGCTTTTTATTCATATTTTTGAAATTCACTTGATCTTAAGAAATAAATTATTAGATCTTTTTAAATCAACAATTAAAGGATTTAATTAATAAAATCAGTTTACATTATTTAATTGAATAGCAAAACCAAGTGTTTTTAAATTACTTCCTTTAAATTAGCTAGCTAGTTTTGTAAAGCATAAGTAAGATTAATTATTAATCATAAATCAAAATAAAATCGTTTAAGATAGATAAAACAAAAAAATCATAAATGAAAGAGAGAGAGAAAAAATATGTGGAATTTTAGTAATACTATTGGATATTACACTTAAAGAAGTTTTTCTTTACTATTTTTTTGAAATGTGAGATTAAAAAAGAGCCATCCATTTTTATATTAAAATAAAATAAGAAAAGGAAAGGAAAACTAAGTTTAAAACCAAAAAAATATTATGAAATAAAAAATTTTGTTTGAAGAAATCTAAAAATTATTACAAAACATGTATAAAACGATAAATATAAACAATGAAATTTTTAAATTAACAAACAAACAAACATAAAAGCTTTTCAGAAATGCAAATAACTAAATAAATAAGATCATAAATCTACAGCTGGAACTTAAAGAATGCTTTCTAATTAAATCTACTTATTTTCAGTAATAAAGTACTTATTTATTCCTTCATATTAATACAATAAAGAGTAAGCAATGTATGCATCAACAGAAGAATCAAATGTTAATGTTATTGTTTAGTTTTCATCTTATGAAATTACTGTTTTTTTAAACAAAAAGTTGTCAATGATACTTTTTTGGATAATATTTATGATTTAGTTGAAATTTTCTACATTTTTTAAAATGACATTCGTTCCTACTAGAATTCCTAAACTTTTTTTTGCAGATTTCAAATGCTTTTTGGTCTTTTTAGCTTTTACATTAAATATATTATCCTATTCAGTAGCTAGAAGATATCCACTTAGTGCCTAAATAACATACTCACAATTAAATAAATTGGCTAATTCTTATTTAATGGTAATTTCTTTATCATTTTTATCACTTTTAACATTATTTAAGTAGATTAAAGCATTTTCTGGTTTATCTTTTAATTTTAAATTGGCATTGAAATTAATTTAATAATTTTTTTTCTTTTTTTTTAAATTCAATTTTAAGAATTCAAATTGAGATCTTATACTGAAAGGCCCTTCATCACTTTTAATCTTATTCCAAACATCTTTTGCTATGAAAAAGTTTTCAAAGAATATGAAAATTATATTTTATTTAGAAACTAAAATATCTAGTTCATCCTATTTAAATACTTCTTTAATTAGTTTTAAACCTTTTTATAATGTATGATCAAAAGCAAAAGTAATAGCAATATAGTATTTCAACTTTTACAAATCAGATTTGCTTAAACTATCTACATCTTTAGGGCACTCAGCAGAGTAAGTTTATTTTTCATTTTGATTTTGTTTTTCTTCTTCTTCTTCTTCTTCTTGTTCATCTTCTTTTCCCTCCTCCTCATCATCACTACTATCATCAACTTTTTCTGGTATTTGTTTCATATTTTCTTAATCTTATTTTTTTATTACAGGATTATCAGTATCATATACCTGTGAAAGATCACTAAATATATTGTTTTTATCTTTTTTTAAATCCTCATTTTCTTTGAGAGATTAACGCTGAGTTTCTGCTAAACCAGGAATTACTTCTTCATATTTTTACTTATTTTTTTTTATTATCTAGGACTTTCCTTTATTAGGTACTAAAGTGAAACCATCATTATTGTTACTATTATCATTTTGATTAAATTAATTTACTTTTTTTGAATTTGATGCATTATTGAATTTCTTAGATTGTGAATTTTCCTCTTCATTTTCTGAGTTATCTTTTTTTTCAAAACTATCATTTCTATCTTTCTTATCACTCTCGTCATTTTTATTGTTTCTTGAGCGGTTGTTTTTTCTTTATTATTTATCTTAACTAAGATTATTATTCGATTAATTACTAAAGTTGTTTTTCTAATCATCGTCATTATTGCTCTGCTTTCTTTCTGATTATTAATTTTTATTTGAACTATTATCATCAGATGTAATGAATTATTTGCTACTATTCTCTTATTTCTGATAATTATTTATACCTTTATCTTTATAAGAATTTTAATTAAAGTTATTTTGATCTCTGCTTTAGTTTTAATTATTCTAGTCTCTGTTTTAATTGTTATAATTTTGATCTCTCTTTGAATGAAAATTATTTTCTTCTTTGTTTGAGTAATAATTATTCTAGTCTCTCTTTTAATATTAGTTATTTTGATCTCTGTTTTAATTACTATTATTCTAGTCTCTGTTTTAATAATAATCTCTATTTTAGTTAGCATTATATTTATCTCTTTTTGAATAAAAATTACTCTAATCTCTGTTTGAATTTGAATTATAATTATCTCTTTTTTAATAATATTGCTAGTTGTTGTTGTAGTTGTTATTACTGTTGTAATTATTGTCAAATTTATCTTATTGCATGTTTCTTTCTGATGATTTATTTGAATCATTTTAAATTTAAGAGCTTTAATTTTGTTGTTGGCGGTAATTTTATAATTCACCTTTGTACATTAGCATCATTTCATTCTATTATTCTTACATCAATTTTAATTATTTGATATGGTCTTCTTGTTGCTAAATTTTTGATTGTAAAATCTACTTTTCTTTATCGAATTAAACCTCAATATTATTATTTGTCATTTTTAAAGCAAATATTTCTTGATCTTTTTACTGATTCAATTATGAGATTTTCTCAGAGTTTTATTCATTTAATTATAGTTTATCAATTTAGTACTTTAATTAGCTATTCTATGACTATAAAATCATTTTTTCTTATTAAAAACTCTATTCTTGTGTTTAAAATTTTGTAATTTTTTGGTTCTATTCCTTTATTTACTTATTGAGCTAATCTATTTTTGATTGCAATTCTTATAGCTCTAATTTATTGTCTACTTAGTTGTTATTCTAATTAGCCCTATAACAAACTATTGCTCCTTAGCTTTACTTGCTTCCAGAATTCTAATTTTTCTCTGAGCTAGGATTTGGTTTTTTCTAAAATAAGTTATTATTGTTATTGTTATTATTACTATTATAAAAGTTGAGGTTTGGCTATTGTTTAAAGTTTATTTTAATTTCTTCTTTGAATTTTTAATATTTATTCTAAACTTCATTAGCTTCACAAAGATGAGATAAGGGATCAGGTTCAGCATATTGAATAGGCTCTGATTATTGCTTACGTTTCATTTGTGTATTTTTGATTTCAGTCATAAATTTTCCTAATTCATATCTTTAGCAAGAGCCATCGTCTCTGAATGCACTCTCAAAACAATATTTATCTCCTTATTTATGATAAGCATATACAGTGTCCAAGTCTCCTTAAGCAACTTTAATACGGACAATCCACTTTCCTTAATAAAACGCACCCCATCTTTTCACTGGAATGAAATCAACATTTACAAGCTAGCTGCAATCTGGCTCAATTTATCTTTTAATTTCTGTTACTATGTTCTTAAGCTCATCAATATTCTTTCTTGATAAATCAATACCCTAAACTCTAATTTATCAAAATATAACATTTTAAATAGCTATTTTTTATAAAAAATATTTTACGTCAAATCGAAATCTCTAATACCCAAGTAGATAGTACCTCCTTAGCAGTTCAAGAAGGATGTAATTGTTTTTTTGATTATATCACGATACCTAATTATAAAAAGAATAACGTATTAACATTAAAAATTTAATTATCAAATTTGTTTTAAAAATGTTTATTACTGTTCTTTTCCTAAGCTGTTGAGTTGATAGTTCTTGTATTCAGTCTACCTATCTTCTTTTTGATAAATTTAGCTAGAAAAGTTAAAGCTTTGACACATGTTAGGATTTTTTTAAGAATTATCATTTGGCTTAACCTTTAAGCTATCAATAAACATTTACTGTAACTACTAGTAAAGCTCTTAAGGGACTTTCTACATGTAAATATCAAACTTTATTCTGATTTCCTCGTAAATTTAGCATAAATCTTTAAGTTTTTTAGGCATGCTTTGCTCATTCATATGTTAACTAACTAGAATGCTTATCTTTTGGTCAAATTAAATGATGCTTTCATGCCAATTTTTGATATTCTCTTGAGTTAGCTCAAGTCCTTATGACAAAAAGCCTAGTACATTTTAAGCTCTCTTATAGTTAACTTCTAATGGATCCTATATTTGAGAATCAAGAAGATCATAATTGACTACCTATTAATAACTTTACATATTGATTTGAAAAATATATTTATTTGTCTAATATTTGTTTAATTTCTGATATTAATAATAATTAATTATTTATACAATTTTTTTACTAAAGCTATTGCTTTATTCTATTCACCCCAAACAAAAAGATACAAACAATAAGAAATTAAAAATATTTTTTTTTTGCATTATTGTGAGACTACGTAATAAAAAACTAGATTTAAGGATATAATTGCATCTTTTCTCTTAATTATTCTAACAAAAAAATAAGCAAATTTTTTGAGGCTCTATTCTTTTGTGGAGATAAAAAATTTAATTCTGCCTTGATTTTTAGACAGGTTCAAGAAGATCATTCTTTGTTTTAAATTTTTTTAAAAAAGTGTTTTATTTTTATTTAAAGGTAATAATTATATCCGGCATAGTGTTTCTAACAAACAACATTTTCTTTTTTATTTCTTTGAATGCATTTTAATGAAATTAATATTATGAAGTGTCTTATCAAAAATAGTAAAAAAATAGGTAAATATTTTTTATTTGAGAAGAAATTAATATTGATTATTTTATTTATTTCTTGAATATTTCAGGTATTTGTCTTTCTCTTTATGATAATGATTTACTCTCATCTCTTTTCCTACAAAATGCAATTTTTTTACATTTATTTATCATATCTTCATATATTATGTCATAAACAAAAATTTAAAAAAAAGAAAGTTGATTTAAGATATGTATTAATAATCCTATTAGCAAAATCTAGCTAATCAACTGATTTGAAAGCATAAATTGACAACGAAGACATAGAAATCTCTACTTTTTAAGAAGTCTCTAATGTAGAATTTTATCATAGCTTAGCTATTTTTACTAAATAATAAGTAAAATTAAACTTATTTAACTCGCATCAATTTTATAAATTTCTACTTTTATTCGTGTGAAAAACTTTTTGTTCTTCATTTTCTTGCTGTAAAATAATTTTGATCAAATTAAGTGTATAAATAATGTCAATTATGAAGTGAAAATCTGTAAAATTTCTAATTGTAAACATTATGATTTAGCACGTTATTGAACAAATAAATAAATTAAATTAAAGATAAGCACTTTTTAAAGAAGTTTTAATACTAAATTTATAATAAAATAAAAATATCTCATAGGTTTTTGATTTTAGATTTTAAGTTTTTGTTAAATTGATTTCTCTTATGGAGAATATTTTGTAAGATATCATCTATGTTGTTGTCTGTGCTCATGTTGTTTATAAAACCTTTGTACTTTTCTTTATACTCTCTTCTTTTGTCATTATAGAAATCATTATTTTACTTATTTTTAAGTATCTTTTATTCCATGCTTTCACTTTCATCTTCATAGTAGTTTCCTTTCCTTCCTTTATGATCTACTTCATGTATTTGAAATTCTATTGTTCTGTGGTTAGCTGCAGAATTATTATCTGCAAAAGTACTCTTTTGAAGTTACAAGCCTTTCTTTTATTTGAGAAAACTGCTATCATCTGCCTATGGTTTTTGCTAAAAGGTCATTAAAGTTTAAGAGTTGACTAACTTCATAGGAGAAGACATTTAACTTCCAGCATTAGTATATCCTATTTTATAATTTTCATCTAAATTTAAAGCTGACTCTATATTTGGCAAGAACTAAATATTTCTCTAAGATTTCTCTGAAATGAGTCCTTAATTAAAAATTTAACTTCCCGGTGTTTCTAATTTCTATGTTTTTGTTGTTAGAGCTAACATTGATTATTGCATCTGAAGTTATTGTTAATTCTACAGTGGCTATATCAATGTGGATGATTAAAAGTTAGATAAAGGTTCCTTCACAGCATTATTTCCTGGTGCTTATCCTTTCAAATTAACTGAAGATTTTTACAAGATCATGCTTTTCATTTAATCTTATTATTCTTATGCTTTATTCATTGGATTTTCGCTCACATTTCTTTTCATATATTAAAGAGGTTTAGTGTATATATAGGTTTTTCTATATCCTGGTCTCTTTTCAAGTTAATACTTCTAATTATTTTCTATGACTTCTTATAAATTCTCTTACACTTTTTGTCTTTGATTTTGCTTTTGATAGTTTTATTCTTGTTCAATTATTTGGTTTTGCCATTCGTTGTTTTATTCATTTTGCATTTGAAGAGAGCTTGGTAATTAAAACATGCTTTCTTAGTTCACTCTTAAAACATAGTTGAGATCAAGCATATCCTTGAACATTTTATCTAATTTAGGATGCTTTTAATAATATTCTCTGGGAGGAGGACGAAGACCAAAATGATCGATTATAGACTTATGAGATTTTTGAGGGTTCTTTGTTTCTTTCTTTTACTTTCTGCTCTGGCTGAATTATTTAAGTTAACTTAATAAATTATCTTCCTTGTCATTTACAGTCTCAAATGCATGACGAATCATTTTCTTTTTGGCATAAGGAAGAGTTCTATTATCATACAACAAAACATCAGAAATAGTAGGAGAAATTTAATTGCAATTCAATTGTAAATTTGCAAAATAATTTTATTCTTCTTTCTAATTATTTTCATCTGCCTTAAGCTATGTCTTATCAAATATTTCCTCTGCCTTTTCTTTAACTAATTTTTTAGCTATTTATTGGTTATACAGAAGTTTTCTCTAGAGCTAAGTCAAGCCCTTCATATCATCAATAAATTAAGCATCAGGATCTACATCTAACTATTCAGGATTTGCATCTGCATGCATCTTTACACTCATAAGCTGAATAGTCCTCTAAGACCTAGTAGGAAGAGATTACAAACCCTAATTTCCTTCATTTTGCTACATAGAAAGGAGTTAAGTAATTTTTCTCAATTCTGACTCTTCTATCTGCTTGATCCTTTTGTCTTTTAACTAATTCTTTATCTTTGCCTATTTATCCTATATCGAAATGTGATTTGTCAAATGATCTTCCTGCAAATTTAAGACATTCTTTTTCAAAGGCTTGAATTTCTCCTAACTAATATCAATATAGTAAACATATTAAAATTCACTGGTTAATTAAAAGCTAAATATTTCTAAACAAAATTAATAAAATCATTTATTAAAATCACATAAAAATTAATTTCTATTTTCTATTAAAAATACTTTGAATTTATAATTTGTTTGAATTTTTTACACTTATCTTGTGAATTGTTAGCCATCGTATGAGTTGATTTCAGGAAAGTTTAGTTAAAAACCAAAGAATGTTTTATTTTTTAATTTATTTTTGGCCTGTTACTGCAAAAGCAAGTTTTTTTTGTTAACACGTTCGTAGTCGAGGAACTTATTTTAGTAGAAAATTTTATCAATGTTCATTCTGATGAAGAAATCACTGACGAAAATCCCATTAAATTCAAAGACCATGATGTGGTAGCAATTAAAAACAAAACGAAGATCAAAGAGATCCCTCTATTTAGGGAGTAGTTGATAGAACAAATAATGATTGATGTATCCCAAACAAAATATAATCAAGTTAACAATTTCATCTTTTGGTTGAGGTAATATGCTAAATAGCTTGACATAGTTTTTACTTAATTTCTTCTTTAAACTTTAAGATATTTCTTGCTCTTCTTCATACTTAATGCATTCAGGGAAGTTACTAACAAGTATAAAGTAAAATGATAACTTCAAAAGTTTTGAAACTCTCTCTGAGGTTATCGATTTAATGAATCTCTCTCTTAGCTTTGGGTTTTCTATGCTTTCATAAATAAAAAATGTATCTTTTTGAGATTTGTTTTATTAATTGTATTAAATAAATACCCTTTTAATATGCCTGATTGCAGAAATTTTAAAATCTCATTCTCGCAATCTATCTAAACGGGATAAAGGTTTTCTTTTGATATAGTTATTTCTGCCAAATCATATTTTTCTTCTTCCTAATTAATCTAATCACCATTTTATTATCCTGAAGATATTTGGTGCTATCCATTTTCTGATTATTTCTAACCTTCCTCCATTTAAACTAATCTATATAAATCTTATTCCAGTAATATCCTATTAATTTAATTAAGACTTAATTATTATTTTACTGTTTTAACTTTCTTTATAATCTAATATATAATTGTTTCTCTCTTTATTTACTGAAATAATCAATCATAAAATTTGCTAAAAAAAATAAATTTAAAATATTTTTTGTTAAATTTAAGCTTTTTACTTGAAAAAAATTATAAATTAGTTAATATTTTGATAGAAAAAATTTATGAAATTATTATATCGTTTCATTTTTAGTTAGCCTAATATTACTATTAGATGAATTTTAATAATTGCAATGTAATCAAAAAAAATAAATGAATTAGCTTTTAAATTGGTTATTTTTTTATTTTTTAAAAATCTGATTTTTAGTTTTATTTAAAACAATTTATTTTTATTTATTATAAAATTTAAACAATAAAGCTTTCATCAAATCTATTATTAAAGATAGTAATTTGTTACAAAATATACTGCATCTGTAAAGCAAAAATTTAAGATTATTAAATTATATGTTTCCTTTTTTAAATAAAAAGTGAAAAATCGATTGTTTATCATAATCAATAAATTTAACGAAATGATGTATTTTTATCTTTATTTCACAATCAAGAAATAGCAGGCTAACATTTTTAGAGGTTTTTGGTTATTTTCATTTTTATTAGGTCAAATTTTATGGATTTTTAATTTTAATAAAAAATTAATTTTTTAAAATAACAAAATATTTATGCTATTTCTGAGTTTAAAAAATCATAAGGCACCAAAGACAAAAATCCTGAAAATATCTTCAACACTTAAATTATCATCTAAAAAGGCTATTAAGTTAATTTTTTTATCTAAAAAAATATGAAAGAAAGTTTGATTGGTGATAGAAATAAAATCTCATAGAACATTTCAATTGAATAAGAATTAAATATTCCACTCCATGCATTAAAATTTATTCTAAAATTTTATATTTTTATTGTGAAGTATATTTCACATTTAGCTATTTTTAATGAGCTTAATCTTATTATAATTAGTATTATGTACAATATTAATGAATTTTATGTATAAATCTGTATGAGAATTAATAAATAAATAAAATTAATTTTAATAATTTAGTTTTTATTATAAAATTTAAATTAAGAAATGAATTTTTTTGAGAAAGTTTTTTTGCTTTTACCAGTTTATGTTTATTTGTTTTAATTTTAATAAATGAAAAGTTTTATTCAGGTTCATTAAAGTTTTTCTTGAGAATTGTATGAGTTATCACCACTAATTTATTCATTTTTGAAGAGAGAATTTCTGTTACTGAATTTACTTTTCTTTCCTAAGACAGAAGATTGTGATTCTGGTTGTTTTTGAAGGCCAAAGTAATTGGGAATAATTAAATTATGTGAGTTAGTTTTACAGTTATTACCAATTTCTATGCTACATTTACGGTCATACTAACTTCTTTAGCAGGATTTGTTAAGATCATCATCTTAATTCACTTAAGTTAAAAAATACTAATTACTGCCAGGAGATAATTAATCAGTTTTTTCTGCGGGGAGAGATTAATTAGATTCACATCTCCTTTTAAAGCTTAATTAGGATAACAATAATTAATCAGTTATAGAATTCTTTTTATTATTTTCGTTTTTAAGATATTTAATTCTATTCAAAGTATTTTAATTAAGCATTTCTTTGATAACTTAAGCTTAACAATTCTGTTAAATTGAATATTGTTATTATGCTCCATATTTATTTTGTTGTAATCTCCTAGAGGGCGAAAAAGCTAATAAATTCTTAATTTTACTTTTAGAGCTTTTATTCATTTACAGTTAATTCTATTGGAAAATAACTTCATCATAATTGTTATGAGGGAAGTAAATTTCAAGTATTTTCATTTTATCAAACTCTTTCATTGATAAATTGTTGTTTAGATTTTATTAAATTGATACCTTATTATGAATATTTGTGTGACTCTAATTAACTAAATATTCCTATATTTTCTAAAAGTTATTTACTAGATTATCTATTTATGTACTTAATCTCTACTACAGGATACTCTGAATTGAAAGTTATTTTTAACTGACTAAAGCAGGTTCTTAAATGTCTTGTGTGGAATTTAAAAATAGCTCACTATTTTATATAACATATCCTGAACTGCTAAATCTTTTCAATTTGTGTACTTGGTTTTTTTATTGTGAAGATAAGCTAATTAAATTTTCTGATAAATGATGAGGAATCTTTAAAGGTGATATTTGTTTTAAACTTAAGTGTGATGTTTTATCTATGACATTATTGCCTGATGATTTTATTCTTTTTATTCCTTTTTTTTAACTCTGATTGTACTAACTTAAATCTTAAAGACTTCTATTCTTTTGAGAATGCTATTTTTTAGGTAACTTAAATTTCACTGATTAAAGAATTGAACTTTTAGGTTTTTTTTATTAAACTGGTGAAAGATTTATAAATGTTGATGAGAACCCCTCATAACTATTATCGCTATGATTAGTTTATTTTTGGTTACTCTATCCTGAGAATAAATTTGTATTTAATTCTTTAGGTTTCTTCTTTAAATTAAAACTTTTAAGAGAAGTTTATTTTTATTAGTCCATTTATTATTTGTCTTAATTTGAAATATTATTTTAATTTTTCGAAATATCCTTTGCAGAAGTTGAAGGCATTTAATTATGAATAAAAGTGGAATAGTTTGCAAGTTTTTCTTAAATTAAAGATGACGACTTCCAATCTCTGGGTTACTCTTCAATATCTAAAGCATTTATCATATCATCTGTTTTATCTTATTATTATATTTGCTTTGATACATTAGAAGATAAATTAACTTGGAATGATTCAGATTCATGATTGTCTTCAAGGATTATTAAGCTTTTTGATTCTTTTTTTATATTTTTATTTATTTGATGGTTATTTTTTTAACTTTTAATATAATTTTAAAAGCTTCTTTCCTTTTCTGGAGAGGAAAGTGATTACTCTGATGAATCTTATTCTTCAGAAGAAAATGAGGAATCTTAACCCTCTAAAATTTATTCCTTGCTATCAATTTATTTTTACTTGAAAAAATTATCATTATTTTCTTATCTATTATCTTCATCACTAGAGCCAGAGCTTAGAGATGATCCACTTTGAATAATTTAATTATCTGAATTCTAGCTGTTTTTTAAAAAATCTTGGATCCCATATGTGTAAATGTAAGAATAAATAGCAGATTCTTCTTAGAATGCTAATCTATCTTAATAACCCTTCACTTATTCAATTCTTCCTAAAGTATTATAATGCTTTTTAGAATGTCTCTTTGTAAAACTTCTCTCTACTTAAGACAAAGAATTATTGTACTTGAATTAGTCAAGAAGCTTCATAAAAAATAATAATTTATCATTTTTTTACTGACAAAAAAATAAATATTCTACCTTTAAATGATTTGGTGCATAATGAACTATTGGGCATTCTTTTGGGCAATGATATGCCTTCTCAGATTACACATGCTAACAGTAACAACATTTTTACATTGTATGGGTTAGATTTTTATTGTAAACAATATCATCTTTTATCTAACAAAACCTTTCATAGTCAGATGGGACTTCTTTAATGGTTTCAATAAATTTAGCTCTTTCTATTTTAATTAAAGTGGTAAATTCAAGACTTCTTACACAAAATCTTCTTTAAGCACCAGTAAAAAATGAGACTTCGCCTTTATTTATAAAATTTTAATAAGTTAATCAACAATAAATATTTGACCAGTTTAATTGCAAATTAAGTACAAAGTGATTAGTTACAGTTAAATATTTTTATGTATTTTTAAATTGATAATTTCTAACTTAAATTTTATTTACCAAAATATTATCCAGCCTTGAGTGTACTACATTCCATAAATTCTTTTTAAAATAAAATTGTTTGGTTTGTGTGGTTTCTGAAGACTTGAACTGACCCCTTTTCTATGAAGTAGATAGAACATTCTTCTTAATCTCCTTCTAGATAAATTATTTCTTCTGGGGTGCATCTTTATTCCTAAACGAGTGAGACTGTTTTTAAGATTGTTTTAAATGAAAAGTTATCTCTGAAAAATGGTGACTCAGCCACAAGTATTTTGTTTGCTTCTATCATTAAGTTTTCTTTAAGATTATTTGAAAGCTAACTTATAATGTCTAATTCTTTTTAAGAATCTTCTGATAGACTCTCATTCCAGTAGTATTCTAGATAGTGGCGAATTTAATACTGTAAATCAGAAGTTATTTTCTTCTTTTTCATATAATTATTAATTACAAATAAATTATTCTTTCGTTGCTTCAATGATTGGTTCATTTCTTAGAAAATACTTCCCACCTATTTTAATTAAAATTTAATTAATATAACCAGCCTGTTAAATTTCAAAAGTTACTTCACTGATTGAATACGCAAACACACCGCAAGCTGATAACACAGTAAGAACACTAAACATCCTTTCGAAATTAGTTTAAGGAGACATATCTCCATATCCAACTGTCACCATTGTTACAGTATTGAAATAAAAAGCATTCAAGTATTATATATACCAGCTTTCATTCATAATATCGTTGAGGTGAAGCCATGTTTTACTTTAATCATCTTAAATTTTTGCAATTACAATCCACACGCAAGCCAATAGATGTATGATATATATATTCGTTAAAAACAGATTAGTTAATCTCAAAATCTAGCTGATTCTTGGAGAGAAATGATATTGCATTTCTATTTTTTTGAGTACTCTACCAAATTATTTGTATCTCAAAAAGAAGACAATAGAACAAGCATTGAAAATTTAACCATATTTTTCATATTTCGGACTATTTTACATCGAAAAAAAGACCAAAACGCATAAGAATGTAATCACATCAACAGTAAATTCTTTTGATTTTGATAAAGAGAATTGTGAGAAAAAAAAAATTTGGTTGAAAAATTAGCTAAATTAATAAATTAATTACAATTTTTTAAATAGCTTTGAGCAATTATTGTTCTACTTTTTATCTCTTTTCCTTATTAAAATAGACTTGTGTTGAAATTAAAAATAATATCCATAAACAGCAAAACCATCAAGAAAACATGAACTAACCATGACTATTCAATAATTACTATTCCACTTTCAAATGATATCACCAGAGGGATTATAATAAAGAAAAATCCTAAGCAAATCAACTAAATTTAATCCCATACAAAGTGAAATTGTGAAAAAGCAGAAAAAACTGGTATAATATTCATAATTCCATCTAAGCCTTATTTAATCCTCTTATTCTTTTTAAAAAGGTTTTGAATTACACTTCTTTGAGGTTTTTATGTCTATTATTCTTTAGAGTTTAATATTTTTTGCATGCTATTATCCCTATCTTAACCAATTTTACCTTGAAGCAGCTATTTACTCTAGTAAGTAGCCTTGTCATTAATTAAATGAAAAAAAATAGGATTTTCATTGAAAACTCTGTACTTTTAAATTTAAGTAAGCGACATCATTTTATTGATGAAAGCCTTAACTTTTAGAGAAATCTTTACCTTGTTAAACACTTTTCTTAAAAATGATTAATGCTTCAATTAATTTGTTGGTAAATCTTCTTCGCTATACCTTCCCATCCTTGTTTTAACATAAGACATATGCCTTCTCTCTTAAATCTTTCCAATAAAATTGCTAGAACTCGCCTAGCCATTCGTTTTCGATTAAAAGTTATCCTAGTCAAATTAAATCAACCTTTAAGAAAATGAATCATAGCATTACTATCCTTAAGGTGTTTAGCTCTTTTTCTCTATCTGGTTTATATTTAAATCACTTTATTCATGCGAATATATTCCCTAATAGAATGAGCTACTATTTTCTTTATGTAATCCATTCTAATATTAATACAACTATTTTTTGTTACAAGCGTTTATTGAATTATCATCTGAAATCATCTTAAATTTTATATTAAATGTTTTTTTGATTGACCAAAAAAATTTTTTTCTATCAATTTAAACTTTAATATTAATAATTATTCAAATATCTTTATTTCTTTTCAATTATATTATTTACAATTATGCAATTTTTTATAATTTATTACATTCTCTTGACTCCTTACTTTGAAGTGCCCTTCAAATATTTCTCTCCTCCAAGCTTTCCATTAAATTTTTGATAAAAAAATAATATTTTATAATTACCATATTGCTATTGTATTTATGTAATTACTTGTAAACTCAATAACCCTCTCCTTATCTTATAAATTTGATTCATTATATATCAAATATCCTGTTTTAAAATCTTAAATAATCCTATTCTTATTCCCAACTAATTCTACTATTTTTTATCTTTCAAAGAAAAATCTATGAAATACCTTTAGTATGTTACTTAAATATAAAATTTTATTTTAAAATACAATTAGTTTATGCAAAAATTTATCACACTTTATTTTATTATTTACTGTAAGCTCTCTCAAACAAAATCTAAATTTCTACCTATCTTAACTTAAAAAATTTTTTAAATAAAAAAATAAATGGTGAAAGTATAAAATATAATTTTAATTGATAAAATAGCAGATGTTTGAATTATATAAAATTTGAATAAAATATTACATAATATACAAAAAATAATAATTTTTTAAATAGAATTGATGTGTATTTTCTTATCTCAAAAATGAGATTTTAGATGTCTTAAAAATAAATAGTTCGTAAGAAAGATAGATAGATAGATTAATAAATAATAAATAAAAAATATCATACAATTTTCTTGATAGCTTTTTAAATAACTTAAATAATTATAATAAAAGAATCAAAGGTTTCTATATTTTAAATGTTTTTGGAATTATTATCATTATAATTTTATTTGTTTCATTGCGCATGATTAAGTAAGCTAAATCTACTTTTTTATTTTTAATTATTTTGATTTTCAGATTATAAATGGTAGCTACTTCCAAAAAATTGATTTTAAATTGGCTTTTTTTCTTAGTCTATTACTTCACTTTTTAAATTGAGAGATATCTTTGGTTTTTAATCATCATCAATTTGAGTTTAGCCTTATATTCTATTATTTGGAGAAGAATCTGTATATTATTGTAATAGGTATTGGACATCTTAAATTTAATTCTTTCTCTATAATGAGTTACTCTTAAGTATTTTAAGTCTATTAATAGAGGATTAGCCAAAAATATCATTTATACCTGTATAATTATTATTATTACTATTGTTGCTGTTGTTGTTATTATTGTTATTAATGATGTTACCATTACAAATGCTATTACTACTTTATTATCTACTTATCTAGCTGCAAATACTATTAGATTTAATTTTAATAGAAGGACATGAATATATCCTACTTATATCTGATTTATTTTTGCATATTTTTTTCATAGTTTAATACCGATAGCAGTGATTTAAGACATTTTCATAATTGTTATGAGGAAAATACATAGAGTATGCTTTCATTTAATCAAATTAGTAAAAGATCAGATCAAATTAATAATCCTATAGTTTTAAATGATCACATTTTAAGAAATCATACTGAAAACTGTTTTGAGTTTGTTGACTGATTACATTTTCTTGAAACAACTTAAAACTTTTAAGCAATCCATCAATTTATTAAGTAAATAATGTTAGATTACTTTGTTATAAATTTCCATAAGTTTTACTTTCATCTGAAGGAAATTAATTTTCTGTGGATATCTGATGGTTAATTGATGTATTTTTAATTAATTGATTCAAACCCAAATTCTCGCTATTGGGATAACTTTTAATTATCTGATATGATTTTTTTAAATATTCAAGGAATCTCAGGCTTTCTAGATTTTTTTGATCAAATATTGATTCCTGCTTCTTTGCGCTGAGCGATCTTTCAGATTTTAATTACTTTTCACTTTTTTGTCTCTATATTTACAATTTTAATAACTCTTAATCTTATTTTATTTCTTGCATACTCTTACTGTCCCTATGTTTTAGATTCTTTTTTTTTGCTTAATTTAAACATATTTACTCGTTATTCTATTTCTTTATTTCTTTAGATTTATTTTAATTTTTTAGTCGCAACTTATCTTATTCTTTAAATTCTATTTCATTTGAATTCTCACTTGATTAAAATTAATTTATTTACTATTCTTTAATATTACATTAACTTACTAAGGATTTATTTTATTCATTTTCATTTTTAAATCTCAATTTTTTTTATTAAATTTAAGTCTAATTTTGGAAATTTGATAAGCCCTAACCTTATTCTGTTTCAGATTCTGATTCTTCTTAGATGATAGAATTTTTACTATCATTAGACTGCAATTGATGATTTTTTTTTACAATTTAATTATCCAATTTTTTATCAATCTAATTATCTTGAGTGTTTAATTTACTCTAATTGACTTAGAAGCCATCTGAATCTTATGAGTCAAAAATGTTAATTTCATTATCACTATATTAACTGCTAGAAAGACTGTCTATATTATGATTAATACTAACCTATTTTTTACAGTTTTTATCTTATTATAGTTATTGATCTTAATTCTAATTATCTTATTCATATAAAGACCTAAGTCCATAAATTATTCCATATTACTCTCTATAATTTTCTAATAATTAATATTGGTTACTATTAAAGCTTACTAATTCATAACAAATTTGATCCTTTTATTCAAAAGTATTTTACTTGAACTATTTTCTTCTTTTTTCTTTTTTCCTCTCTTCTTAATTGAGCTATTTTTTGAAGCTGTCCTACAGCTTTATAATTATTATTCAATAAAATTATTAATTCATATTTTATTTAAAAATATATATAATTTCAAAAGAGATTAAAATAATCTAAATTTTTTAAATATTTAGGTAATTTTTAATTAATGATCACTATTTAGTCCTCTATGAGCCTGGGGAGGGGGTTGGTGAAAATTAATGAAGGTTTATGGCATATAAAAACTTAATTTTTCATGGAGAAATCAATAGTTTTTATCTAAAGAATATCAATAAGAAATTTAATTATTCATTTTATTGAAATTAGGATAAAAGATTTAATTAAATTTTTAAATATCCTAAGTAATTCTTAAGTAATTAAATATTAATACCTTCTTTTTTTCATTTATGCATAATTAATTAATTATAAAATTTTTTAAAATCAAATCTTAAAACTATGATTGTACAAAATATTCCAATATATCAGATGATGAAATTAAAATTTATTTTATATATTTGTAATATCTAAAAACTTTATTCAAAAAAAAATTACTCTTGATTTATTAGGTATGTAATGAAAAACTGGACACTATGGTTCAATGTGTTGAGCATCTAGTAAAGGCTAGTCTCTACAATAAACACATTTTTTAAGAGTGTGTTCAATATTATTGTTGAATATGAGATCATCTTTAATCATACAAAATTTTTCATAATCTTCTGGACTTTCTTGAAGAATTTCAATGAATTTTTTTCTTTCAATTTTGAGAAGTGTCGTAAAATCTAAACTCCTGTAATTGCTTGATCTTTATTTTCCAGTAAAAAAAGATATTTCACCTAATTGTAAAAATAATTAATTAATCATTTTAATTTTATTTAATTACCAAAGTATTCTCCTCTTTCTCGAGAATTTATTGAGCTTTTTAAGCGTAAATTTGGGTTTTCTAATGAATGAAACACTTAAACTTAGCCTTTTTCTATAAAGTAAATTGAAATATCTTCTCTTTCACCTTCAAGATATATTATTTCTTCTGGTGTGCATCTTTACTCAGTAATAATAGACACAGTTTTCAAAAGAGTCTTTAATGAGAAATTATCTCTTAACAATGGAGACTCTAAAATAATTCTATTTGCCTCTAACATCAAGTTTTCTTTTAAATTATTTGATAATTAGTTGATTATCATTTCCTACTTTTAAGTATTTTCTGAAAAGCTTTCATTCCAATAATATTCAAGGTAGTGACGAATTTAATATTAAAGGTCTGATGTTATTCTCTTGTTCTTCATATAATTGTTGATTATAAACATATTGTCATTTTATATTTAAGTTTCTTTGTTCATTTATTCAAAGATGCTTCCTACCTATTATTTAAGAAAACAAAATCATTTTCAATTTTTTTAGCTATTTTTTTACCTCATTAATTGAATATGCAAATACACAACAGGCTGAGAGAACTGTAAATATGCTGAAAAGCCTTTCGAAATCTGTTTAGGGAGAAATATCTCCATATCCAACAGTTACCATAGTAACAGTATTAAAATAAAATGAATTTAAGAGTTAAAAATACCATTGTGAATTAGCTATTTCATACTTTGCTAGCCAATTATTTGGATCATTTTTTTCCCAATAACCTACTTATATCCAAAAGCATGCTAAAATATAAATAATGTAAATATTAATTAACAACAATTTTATAAGTCTCAACACTTAGCTTGATTATGATGAGACATGATACTTTATTTCAATTTTTTTCAATAACCTATTTAATTATTGTAAACGCAAATAAAATACAAGCAAGAGAATGTTAGATATTAGCTCTACATTTGGTAAATTGTTGAATTAACTTACAAAATAATCTATAATTAAACTAACTAAAGTTGTTACATCTATCAAGAATCCTTTTAAATAATTATTAAATTAGCTTACAAATTATAAATTTATTAAATAATACCATTTTGTAAGTAAAATCTTGCTATTTTGCTATGGTCTTTAATTTCTTTGCCTTACTAAATAAGACTGGTATTAAAATTAGTAAGTATATCAGCTATCATTAAGACTATTAGTATAATTTCAACTTTTTTCGTTCCAACAATATCTTCAATAGTCATCTTAAATACAATACTTAAAGGAATAATAATAAAAAAGAAACCAATACACAGAAGGAAGACTAAGTCCCAAAGAAATTTAATTTTGGATAATGCTGAAATAATAGGAATATTGTTAAGAGTCTTCAATAATATTTGAAATTTTTTGGAGCTGAAAGAAGATTATTAAGCTTGATCTATATTAATGTAAGAGGTGTTTAAGTTCTGCTAATTTACTTTCTATTCGAATTATTTATTCTTAGTTGTAAGTGAGTGAATCTCTTTTTAAAACGAATGCTTAGAATTAAAAAATGCAGATTTGTCATTAAAGATATGAAAAAATTCCTTATTGCTCAAGAAGGTGGCTAATTGGTTCCTTTTTAAAAGAGATATCATCCTCTCGCCAAATTTTTTTAAATAAAATTAAAGCCTCATTTTCTTAAACATACTCCTCATTATCAGCTAATCATGCATTGATTTTTTTTCGTCTAACTGATTGTTATAATCAATATGCTTATGGCTGCTTTGCTTTAAATTTTTATTATGAAGTAAGCCAAAATTATCTAAATGCCTTTTAGCAAAACCAAGCTCAGAATCAAATGGAGATAGTTAACAGAAAGAAGCTTGAGATTTTTCATTATTTGGTGAGATACTTTACGTTTTTTTAAAATTCTTATTTCTGATAGTATCACTTTATATACTTTTTAAATTAAGTTTAACCTAAGGTGGTTGATTTCGATGATCTCCTATCTCTTAGTTATTTATTCTATCATCAATTGTGATTAAATGTAGTTACTATAAAATATGTCTCTAACTAGTAACCCCTTAAAAAGATTCATTATAATTAGGCAAATGATCTGTTTTATGAAATTACTAATCGTGTTCAGTATGCGCCAAATCTTTAATTGCTTACTAATTCATTGAGTTAACTTAAAAATCAAAAATTATTGTACTTAAATTATATACTTTTTGTTTTTATTTTTATTTAAATTTTGTTATTATTTTTTTCAAGAATAAAATTTTAATGCCTTTTATGATTCTGCTTCTGTCTCTCTCAAAAACTAATTTCGAAAGATAATTACATTTTACAAATGGTTCTCTTCTTTTATTTAAAAATTTTTTTTTGTTCATTTTTAATTGTAAAACTTAGATTATCAAATTAAAATTTAAAAAGTAAGTAGCTTGCTTTTTCAGTGTTTTTATTTTTATTTTTATAAACATATTATTAAGATGTCTAATACTAATTTTATAAATCACAAATTTCTATCTATTGCTTTCCTTATTTTGCTTAGAGAGGCAAATAACTTAAAATCAACAATCTAAAGTAGGACAAAAAACTTTTATAAATAGATAAATTATATTTTAAATGTAATAAAAATCCTCTTTTTTCTCTTGAAAATATAATTTTAGAGCATATTAATCTGCTATCAAAAAATCATAAATAATTTTTAGTTTAATTTCAAAATGAAAAATAGTAATTAAATTAGAAATATTTATAAAATCCACTCACTATTTTTTATTAATTTTCTCTAACTTGCTTTATTTTTTTAAAATATTTTATTAAATTTTTATTAATAAGATGAGTAATTAAAATAAATTGAAATTATTATTATGATGTCAAAAAATATTTAATTATTTATTTTTTAAACTTATCTTAAATAACTTAAAAAAGTTTGTGATAGATAGAAAAAATAAAAATATTAGAAATTTATAAATTTAAGTATTTTTAGCGAAAATTAAAAGCTAGAAAAATAGAAAAAATAGTCTGTGAAGTCAATCTAGATACTCATAAACTTTATTAAATTGGTAAAAAAAGATTACTCCTATTTTTCTATTTATTTTAATTAGAAATAATATAAATATTTTTGATCAATTTAAAGCAGGTCTTTTCTTTTTTTACCACAACTTTAATAAAATGGAAAGTGGATAACAATGATTTTAGAAAATACTTAAAAAATTCTTATTTGCAATTTAAAAAATATAAAAAAACTCTTTTATGTAATTACAAGGATACTTAAATTTTATCATTTTAATTGCTTAACATTTAATAGGTAGTAGTTTAAGATCTAATTAGAGCTGTCTTCTTCTTTAATACGCTTAACTGCGAACTTAATATAGTCTTCATTAACCATGAATTTAACATCTTGTTAGAAGAATCTTACAAGATCAGCTAATAATCCAATAGAGTTAATTAAAAAATCTTAGCTAGGCTCCATCTCTTCACGACAAACTACTTTAAGGAAGTTGTTTAATGCTTGAGTTATAGATAATATTTTTATATTCTTTTCCATAGCTAAGATAATACATTAGAAAGACTCAATAAGATTTTAATTAAATTATACAATGATATCTTCTTGCAATTCACTTGTGTTTTAGGGAGATTAAGCTAACTCAGTTGCTAATTTCAAACCATCTTCTAAAGCTTTTAATGTTCTATCTAAGTAAGGGTTAGCAAAATCCTATTAATTTAAGAATAAGTCTCCAAGGACTATTATAATTTATGATTTAATCTATAATTCAGTTTCTTATTTCTCATATTAATCTATTATTTCTTCAATTATTTCCTTTTTAGGATTAAAATTGTCTTTGAGGGCAGTTGCAAGATCTTGAATTAGTTTCAAACTTGAGATTTTTAATATTGTAGAATTGCAATTCCATCCTTAGACTACTAAAGTCCATAATAAATCTGCATAAGGTACAATTTTGTCTTATTAATTTATTGCAACTTCAGAAAGCAAATCTAAACCTGTTTCTACTGGATCGCTAAATTTCTGATAATAGCTTGCCATTGTTTTTATAATTTTTTCGACTTAAAGAGAGCTTAAATCTTCGATTAATAAAACTGAACACTCAAAAAGGATTTCTAATATAAAATTAATGCACTTAACTAGATTTTCTGATGTAGATGAAATATATTTTTCAAACTCTTCAATAAAAGTTTGTATGATTTATGATACAAATCCAATATCCTATTCAAAACCATAAGATTCAGATATTGTATTCATAAATTCAAATGATAAATCACTCAATTACTTATAATCTGTATCAAAATCACTAGGGTCTTTAACCTAACCACCGAGCAATTTATTTAGCTATTGTTATATTGACTCAACTTTGTTTTTTAAATCTTCTTTATTCATTTCTTCAAAATGTTTCTACCTACAAGCAAGTACAAGTATATTTTTAATTTTTCTATCTAAATTCTTTTTAATAATAAAAACAAATATATTTTTAGATACAATCAATATGATTAATATTAACTAAACTAAAAACTAAAATTGTGATCAGATAATGATAAAAAATATCTATCTTAGTAAGGACTTTCCAAATTATAAATTTTGCAATTAACAATTTATTTACTTACTTTGAGTGATGTTATTAGTATTTTATTCTAATAAAAATTTGAATGGTCTGGTCTCATCAAGTAATATAAGCAGATATGAATTTTATTTAATTGTATACATTTTTTAACTTAGTATTTAAATCTTCTTTATTCATTTCTCCAAAATGTTTCTAATTACAAATAAATATATCTTAAATTCTTATATCTAATTTTTTTTAAATAAATAGCATATTTATATTTAGATACTATCAATATTATTAAGAACAACTAAACAAAAAAACTAAAATTGTGATCAAATGATAATCAAAAATATCTTAGTTAGAGTTTTTAAAATTATAAATCTAGCAATAACAAGTTTTTTTATGTATTTATTTACTTTGAATGATAATCTTAATATTTTATTCTCAAAATCTTATCTATTAATCGATTTTTTGCATGTATTGCTAGTAAACAGACATTATTTTCATAATTAATCTACTTTAAAGATTTATAATTTTAAGTACTTAAAAAAATAATTAATTTTAGAGAAAGTTTTCAACAAATTTTTTTCAAGAAATTAAGTAATAAAAGTGAAATATTTTGTAGAAAAAACTTATTAAAATAAGTAAAGATATTTCATGCATTTAATAGTTAAAATAAATAATATCCTCATCATTTCTAAAAAGGATTTCTAATTTAGTTAATTTTAATTGCTTAATTATTGTATAAATGGTCAACTTATTAGAAATTTATTATTCTTTATTATCACTTATATTTTTTTTGAGAAGTAAAAATTTATGTTTTTATGATCAAAAAAAGCATTAATTATTTAGTAAATAATTAGATTACTATTTGCATGTATTATCTCTTTATTTTATGATTTTTTAGATAAAATGGATATTATTAAAAATACACTTTTAGATAAAGAAAGAAAAATAGTGATTGGTTTGTAGGTTGATAATACTTTTTTGATTGGTTTTTAATAATTTTATAAAGTAAATAAATAAACTACTCATTTTTGTAAAATAGATAGATATGCCAAACATTTTATAATTTATCTTATACTAGTATAAAAGGAAGCATGCAACATTTAATTATTATTATTATTTTTTAATAAAATTAAAGTGTTGGTTGATTAGCAAGTTGATAATAATTTTGTGATTTATAGAAATATTTGGATTGGTTAATGATGAAATTTAATCAAATAATACCTTCAAATTCAAAAAATTAAAAGAAAGTAGTTGAAACAATTTAAATTAAAAAAAGCCAAGAAAATTGAGTCATTTTAGATTAATAAAATAAATAGGTAAATAAGTTCGTTATTTTTTAAAATCAATTAATTGGATCGTAAATTTAGTATATTCCTAATAATATCTTTTATAATCAAAAAAATATTAGTTTGAATTAAAATATAGGTAAACATAACAAAATCACTCAACCAAGCTCTTATCTTTAATTAAAGTAATGCTGAAAAATAACAACTGCTCTTCTTCGTATGCCAAAGTAAGGGCTAACAAAAGTTTGAGCATTTAAAATTCTGGGGGCTCTTCTTCAAACGGAAGCAATTACAAAGACATGCCATCTTTCAATCAAAATAAAAGCTCTAGCATATCTTCTCGAAACTCTTAGGATAGTGGCAATAGGAATAAATTTCTCTAAAATAATTAATATTCAACCATTTAGGAAGACAATTTCAATCACCTAAATCGCAATTTAGATTTTTCCTAAATAAATCTTAAAAGCTAATAAAAGTAATTAAGCTATGGTCATAACTCATCAATTTATAGCTAGGAAAATAAAGAAAACTACAACTTAAATTATTCTAATCAAGTCAATAATCAAGCTTAGCTCAACTAATAACAAGAAACTTTTCGTAAAATTAGTTAGAATAACCAATAAGTTCTTAACTCAATGAATACCTAACAAACTAAATCAAAACAGAGCAGCACAATCCAACCTAAAAATATCTACTAATAAATTATGAGCAACAATTTTAATTAAGTTGCTAAAAAAAATAAATAATCGAGCTCTAACTTGTAAAGTTAATAATAAAGACAATCATTAGACCTTTCTAACAAAAATAATGATGGTATATAAGATTTGTAGAAAAAGAGAAGCGAAAGCACCTATTCTAATTATTCATTAGATAGCTCATCAAACAATTAAAGCATTCTAATGGCAAGCTCTAAGAATTAAAATAATATTAGTAATATCAATTCTATTTAGCTCAATAATTGGTTACAGAATAATTAGATTATCTCATTAGATAATATGAAATAAGCACCACCACCAGATTCATCCAACTGCATTAATATTTCTCATTTATTAAATCAAAATATATCATAAAGCAATATAAGCATTAATGATTCCTCTAATTTTATTTCTATCAGTCCTGGTGGTATCTCTCAAGGAGCCCTTAAATCAAAATAAAACTTGTCTTTTAATGATAATATGTATAACAATAGTAACAACTATCATAATTAAATTAACGAATCTTAGAATCATCATCATTCTCACAATCGATAAATAAATTCAGTTTAAAATTCAAAAAATAATAGTCACTAAGCCTAACAGATAAATTAAAAGCTAATTACTAACCCAAATAATAATTTTATAAAGCAAAATAGCAACTAAAAGATTAATTAAAAAATTTAAATGTCTGCTGACTCAAGCCATTAGCTGCAAACATTCTCATCTTCTGAAAATAATCATTAAATCAACTCAAATAATAATTATGAAATTAATTATTAAAACAATAACTTTTGCAGCTCTTAATCTAATCCTCCTAGCACAGGAAATACATTAGAAAATCTTACCATAATTTAAAAATCAAATGAAGTCAATTAGTTAAAAAAAGATCTTCGTTAAAGCAACAATGAATTAATGCAGTACAAAAATAAGTTGAAAACCATTGAGCAAGAAAATAAGAATTTAAAATAATAATTTGAATAGGATAAATAATAAAAACTGCACTTAGAGGAATACATTCAAAAAATAAAAGGACTTCAATTCATAGTTGCTTAAGAAAAAAGAATATCTTCTAGAATCGTTTAAGAAAATCTTTAAAGAAATGAAAGTGTTTCCTTAATCCTAACTAATCTTGCCAGCATCATATAAATTATCTAACAAAAAATAGAAACTCCCAAGACTTCTTGTAAATAAATTTATTTTTTAAATTAAAAATTTATTCTAATTCTTTAAACAGATGAAAAAATACTAAGCCAGATAAGTTAAAATTTGAATCCAATATTGCTCTGCCTCAATCCAATAATCTAAGACATCAATGCATATAACTAAACAATAATTAAATAGCTTCAAAACTAGCATGAATCAAGAATCGAACCTATCCAATAAATGAACAAACAAACATCTTAAAAAGGCAAAAAAGTTTTGACCATCAAAGGAACTCAAGGTACCCTAAAATTTATTTTTTAAAACTACAATTTAAAATTTTTTGGTTTTTTATGAAAAAGAAAATTTGAACTTACAATAATTATTATTATGAAAAAAATAATTTATTTATTAATTTAGAGTTTATCTTTTGAAAAGGTAATTATATTCTAATAAAAACATCTAAATAATTATTTTATTTTCAAAACAACTTTAGATTAAAAAAGCACTCAAATCAATTATTTTTTATTCAAAATAAACATCCAAATAATTTCATATTCGAAAAAACATTGAAATCAATTATATTCAAAACAAAAGTCCAAATCTGTTGTTTTATTTTTATAACAAACAAATATTATTTTTATCTTAAAGCATTTACTTTTTTCTCAAATTAATTTTTGAAAAATTATGGCCAACCAAATGATTAATAATCATTACTTAATTTTTAATAGATTAATAAATAAAATGTAAAATAATATTGATTTTTTCTTAAGACATAGAATTTTTATTTTAACTTTTAATTGATGGAAAGATAAAAAAAAGAGTTTAAAAAACCAAAAACAAAAATTTTTTTAATTATAAAAATAAAAAAGAGAATGAACTTGAAATAATTGAATTATTTTTAATGAATTGAAAACACCAAAGTTAATTTAAAAATTTTTTTAATTTAAATAGAATAATAATTTTAGAGAAATGGATCTAATAACAAACTTAACAATAACTAGAATTTAAAGAAAAGAGGAGGATAGTTAGATGAACCTTTGTGTGTTTAGAGATAGAAAAAACTATTGGGAAATCAAATTTAATCAACAAACTCTTTGAGTAGATCACATTCATCTATTAATGTAAAGTAGCAATAACAAAAGATAAATTAAAAGAATTAAAATGGATTCAATAAATTAAATGAAGATTAATATGAATAGATTTCTAATGGTACTTAACATTTGTTAAAGTAAAGTTTAAGCAGCATCAATCTTCAAACATAGTCTTTGAATATTGCCCAGCTTGGAGAATAAAATGAAAATGAAATAGAAGCAATTATTACTAAGTAGTTGTTGAATCATAATAACAACCCTCTTCAATAAATTAAGCTCAATTAATAAAACCAGGATTAAAAAAATTAAGCAAACAAATCAAAAAATTAACAAATCTCCCTCAATGAGTGTCAGAGAATAAATACAAAAGAGAGTATGGACAGTTTTTATTAGCAATGCTTGTTAAATAATTCACTTAGAATTTCTGAATCAAGTAGAAGCATAAGCGCAAATAATGGTGGAAATTAACAATTAACTTAAGAATAAATAAATTAAAATATATAATAATTGACAAACTCTAATTAATAAGCTAAATAACAACGATACAGTAGTGTAAATAGTAATCAAAAAGAATAATTTAATTTTATTGATAGCTATTCTTTACAATCAGGAAATATATTTGGATAATTCACAGAATGCTCCTCTAATTTATAAGGAATTAAAATTCCATCTGCAAGAGGATCTTTCTTTGATAGCAAGTCATCATAAATTGATAACTACAGTTCTAATCATGTCCATAAAAATAGTTTAGAATCTCAAAGAAATGATAATAACAGTAATAATATACAACCTTATATCTCACAAGAATTTACTGGAAGCTTTTCAACACAATAAAATTAAAATTATTTAGTTGGAACTTTTTCATAAATTCCTTAAGACTGTAGTTCCAAAATTAATGTTGAGTCAAATTACTAGAGTGGTTCTTCTGATCCATTTAATCAAGAAGTTATCAAAAATAGAAGAAATTCTAATCCATTCAAAATGTCTAACTATAATTCTAACTCTTCCAATTATAATCAATCATAAAAGCTGTTTTCTGACACACTAAGAGGATTAGGAGAGACTTTGAAGAATTTATAACAAGACGAACAACAACACTCAAGTCTTTACCAATAAAAAAATGTTGAATAGGAAGCTCAAATCAAAAGCAAAAGTACTTTTAGATCTAATGAAGAATAATCAGAGTAGCTTTACTAAAGCCAATAAAGCTAAATCAAGGATCAATTAAGTGAAGAAATTTCTTCTGTAAATGATAGACTAAGTTAGTTAGGAACAGAAAAAAGCAGCACTCAACTAGAAATTGAAAATTTAAAAAAGAAAATCATGCAAAGACAAAGTAGAAGAAAACTCTAAAATATCCACAATACTTCTGTCTAGGAAATATCACACAATATTAATAGCTAAAGGGAAATGTCTGCCCCTCCTAAAGACTCATAAGTTACTAATTGAAAAATATATAAATAATAAAAAGGTAGTTCATCTGAAATTCAATCTCAACGTTAATGAAAAAAAATTAAATTAATTAATTAATTATAATTTTGAAAAGAAAATGAAAAATAATTAAATAAAAAAGTGTAAATATAATTAAAATTGTATAAAAAATATATTTGTATTGTATATTAATTATATTATAAATTTAACATTTTATTTAAATCAATTTTTCTTGTGTTTAATTTTACTCAGTATTTTAGGATATTGATAGAAATGAAATTTAAATCATAACCAATTAAAAATAATAAAAGTTATGGTAGTTCATATTCAATTTAATTTTAGGAAGTAATAGAAATTAAATTTAAATCATATATTACCAATTGAAAAATATAAAAATAATAAAAGCTATGGTAGTTTATATTCAATTCTATCTCATCATTAATTAAAGTGAATAAAATGTTAGAAATTATTTATAATTTTGAAAAGGAAATGAGCTGACGATCACTTCTCTCATACCATTACAAAGAGAGATCACAATACTTTGATATACTTTGAAGATCCTAACTAAACTTACAGTGAACCCTTAGTTTTACAACGTTTTGTGAAAAGTAAATAAATAAATAAGTGTAAATATTATTAGAATAATCTAAATCGTATAAAAACATATTTGGGCTGTAAAAAAAGAATAAATTTAACATTTTATTTCAATTTTTAAGAATTAATTTAAATGAAATTTTATTTTTTTTATTTTGTTTAATTCAGTTTAATTTTTTTAAGTGTTTTTAGAATTAATTTAAAATGCTATGGTCTATCAGAATCTGTAGGAATTATTGAGTGATTAATAAGATATTATTTTGATTATTGCAAATTGCGCAAAAATTTATTTATTTTAAAAATAAGTTTATAGCAAATAATTCGAAATCGAATAAGATAAAGCAAACAAATGAACGATCAAACAATTTTAGATGAGTAAATGATTGAGGAAGAACCTTATGTTGATTAAGACACTATAATTGCAGATGCTATAAACTCTGAATAATTATAATAGTAAGAATAAGTAATATAAAATAGAGAGATAAAGATAAATCATGACCTCTTGAATTTATAAACATAAGAATAAGCAAATTTAAAACAACTCGTAGGGATGAACATCCTTAATTACATAAACATGAAAGGAAATAATATATAAGACTCATTTATAGCATCGGGAGTACCTGAAATAGATAGAATCCTCAGGTTGATTTCTTTTTGAAAACTTTTAACATATTAATTATATTTTTAATCTTAGAAATGGGATTAGAACTGGAATCATAACAGAAATATATGGCCCTGATTAATCGTGTAAAACTTCTTTAGCTTTATAGTTTGCTTTAAATGTAAATTAAGAAAATGTTTTGATGATAAATTAATCATTTACATTAATAGGCTATTCTGACTGAGTAGAGTGAACAGAAAGTTTGCAGCATTTATATTTCAACATCTAAAAAGCCTCACTAACAGAGAATAAATTAAATAATTAGTAAGAATTAACTTCAAATTTTAACTGAAGATAAAGATAAATATTTTAATAAAATTTTTAGATGGAATCAAGCAAAAAAACAATTTTAGTGATTAGAAGATAAAAAATAGCATGGATTAGTTTGAAGAGGTTTACATAAGTGAAAATTTTAAGTTAGATGAGTTCATATAATTTGAATTGATGGATTACTACAAATAGTATAATAAAGTTAGATTAATTGTCATAGATAATATTTATGATTTAGCCAGTTAAATTGAAGATTTTAAACAAAAATATTCATATTTATTTGAGGTAGTCAATAATTTAAAAAAAATTGCTCATGAAAATCAAACAGCTGTAATTTTTATCAACAACGTAGTAGATTAAATCAGTGATCATAATCAAACCAATTTATATAACACTTATAGCTCTGTACCTGCATTAGGAAATTATTGGACACATTTAATCAACGAACGCTTGCATTTAAATCTACTAGATCAATATGTTCCCAACAAATAAATAAAAATTAGAACTGTCTCCATTAAATTATCTCCTAGGCTTCCTCAAGGATTTTTAAAATTTTATCCTGATGATTTAGGCTTTGAGTTTATACAATGAAAGAATGAATGAAAAGAGTAAAAAATGTTAAAATAGACATCGACACATATATAAACTGATAAAATTGACATTAATTATTTTTATATTATTCATTGAAATTAAGTTTTTTTATGTAAAATTGCCCAATTTTGTAAAAGTTTTTATAAAATGGAGTTTTTTTTATTTGTAAATTGGTGATTCTACCTTATTTAATAGTTTTTAGATTAATTTATTTCATCATAAATCCATTTGAAAAATATCACATAACTATTGTAAGACAGCCCATTGGTCCAATGGTAGGGCATGAGATTCCGGCTCTCGAGGTCGGGGTTCGATTCCCCGGTGGGTTGATTTTTTATTTTCAATTTGGGCCAGTTTATAATCTCAAAACTAAATTTCAGAAAGAATTTTCCAAATTTTTATGTTTTTTGTTTGTTTGCTTGCTTGCTGGATTTATATCTTGCTTGCTATTGAGAAAGACAAATGTATTTGCAACAAACATTTGAATTTTTAACTCACTACTTACTAATACTTTAATCTATATTTTTGTACTTGAAAGAAATAGCGTCTTCCAAGAGTTTTTAGTTGATTTAAAATTTAGAAAATACTTGCTCATTAATGAGAATAACAGGAACCTCATTTTTAAACTGCTAGTACTCTGCTAAGCTGTCTATGTTAACCACTCTGAATGATGCTAAAGGGAATTTCTGCTTCATTTGCTTGAGGAAAGGAACACTCTACTCACAGAGAGTGCATCCTGTTTTGCTTAACATCTTGATAACTAAGTTCGACATAAAATTTGGAGTGAAAAAAACTTAATAAATAAGCTGTAAATTGATTATTTAGTTAGTTAATAGTATCTTTAGATTTTTTATGCCTGTTTTTAAATTTTACTTTTTTTTGTAAAAATTAATATTCAAACAATTTTATTTATATTAAATTATAAAAAGGAGTTTTCCTCTCTATTTAATTCAAAATTTTTTGGCATCTCATCAAAATTCACAAGTAAAACTTTATACTTACGTCTATATGTAAAAAGCTTATTGCATCACAAATCACAAATAAGATATTAGAATTTAATAGATTTTTTATTATTTCTAATGTCTACTTTAAATTTTTACCTGAAAAAATAAAAGTTTTTTATTGTTAAAAACTGAAAAAATGAAATGCAATTAATGCAAATTAAAATAATTTATATTTCCATAATAAAACAAGCATTTATCCATCATTTATTTTGTTCACTTTATCACTTTTTTAAGGTAGAAATTTAATCGTTTTTTAACAATTTCAAATATATATTTGGATTTTTAACAGAAAAACAAATAGAATTTAGTTAACTAAAAAATGAATAATAAGCGAATATCTTTAACAAATTCACTGCATAAAGTATTTAATGCTTAATAAAAATTAATAAATTTAGCCTTTATCATAGAAAAAAAGGATATTTTATTTAATCTTTCTCAACATTTTACTCCTTGTTTTTTTTTCTCATTTTTTAAGGAATTTAATATTTTTTTGGTATTTATTTTTTAACATCAAATTTAATTTTTGAAACTGAAAAATAATTCTAGCACACTATCAAATATTTTAAATGGAAAATTGTAATTAATATTGGAAATATTTATTGTTTTTTACAAATTTAAAAATACTTTAATGTAAACATCGCCTCATTTTTTCTTTTATATATAATATTCCTTTTATTTCTTATTTCATATTTATATTCAAACTAATTGTTTAGTTTTTAAAAACAAAAATGAACAGTTAGTTTGTTATTCAAAAATAAATAAATCAAATAAATGTTTGGATAACTTTTAGCAAAGATTATAAAATTTTATTAATAAAAAGAATATATTATTAGTTTAATTCATTTTTCTTTAACATTTTACTATTTAATTTCTTACTTATTTCATGAATTTATTATTTGAAATATTAATATTGTTTGTAATTACTTAACATAAACTAAATAATTCTAAATTTTACTCCTTTTATTTATTTTTTTATTTTTAAATTTCAGATTTAGTATTTTTTTTCATTTTTTAAATTATTTAAAAGACATATCTCTTCGTCACATTGATATATATAATTAGTTTTAATACTTATAAACTTGTTTTAAATGTTAATTTAAGATTTCATTTTTTTAGATTTTTAAGTTATATCTTTGCTGTAATGCATGATTTTTTGAAAATTAAAACTTGTTTTGCAAATTCATCAGAAGGCATCTTTCTTGGGTCTTCACAGAAATATTCTGCTACAGTTTTATATTTAGCTTCAAGATCTTTTACTTATTGTTCTAACTCTGTAATTTCAGGTTAAACTTATAAGAAGAATGGTTCTATTTATTCTTTTATTTTATCTTACTCATTTTAGGTCTATACTTTTATAGATTTCTCTAAAACTTTGATACCTCTTTTTAAGTCAGCAATTTCAGAAATAAGCTAATTAATTGGTGTTTTACTGCATTCATCTAGTAATTTCAAATCTTCATCAATCTTCACTATTTCTTTTCCCTAAAAATATTACTTTTAACCAAATTTAAAAGATAATTTAAATTACCTCTTTTTTCTCAACTGTTTATATAAGATACATAAGAAGGTTAACTTTACCATCCATAGATTTTACTTCCATCATTTTATCAATGTTTGGAAATTTAAAACCCCAAGCTCCTCCTTTAAAACCTGTACCATTGACATAATTACCTACAGCTAAAGCATTTTCTAAAATAACTACTATTCTTTAATCACTTAAAAGAGCATCTAAAAACTATGAAATTAAACTAGTTTTAGAATTTAAAAACTCCTTTGTTTCTGAATATGTATTCTTAAACCTTAATGCTTAGAGTCTTTCTTCATATCCATTTACTTTTTCCAAAGCCTTAAAATATCTTCAAAATTAATTTGATTTAATTAAAAAATATAAAAATAATTTTACTTTTCTGCATCACCTAAGTTTTCAATTTTTCCATCATAGGCTTAAACTTAAGTCATTTCTTATTCATTTGGTAAGGATGCTAACAAAGAAGTAATTAAATTTTAAGTAAGTTTAGCAGGATCACATCTGAGAAGTATTTCTGCTATTTACTCACCTTTTAGCTTTATTTTACCTAAAAGAAGTAATACATTTTATTGTCTCTCCAAGCTTAAAAATGTAATTTTTTTCTATTTTTTGAAAATATTTTTAAAATTAATTTTTTCAATATAAAAATTATTTACTGCTGCTTATGATTCTTAATTTTGTTGAGATGCATTTTATGTTTTTTAAATAGCAGCTTTTTAACTGAAAGTTTATTTGAGATAATCTTCTTCAAGAACAATTTCTTCATCTTTTACCTTTTCCCAAATTGTTCCTTGTATATCTTAGTATTTCAAAGTTTACCAATTAACTCCTTTCATAGGAATTCCTGGATTCTTTTTAGGCTTTACTCCTTATTAAACTTAAGGGACACCTAAACCTGGTAATATAGGTGCCATCATAGGAGCTCCTGGTATATTTAGACCAGGGGCAGATGGAGGACCAAAACCTGGTAAAGAAGGTACTTAAGGTACACCTATTAAAGGTGCAGATGGAATTCCTAAACCAGGGATTTAAGGTGCTGGAGGGGCACCAATGCCTGGAATTTATGGGGCAGATGGTATACCAGGAATTTAAGGAGCTTAAGGTATTCCTGGTAATTAAGGAGCTGAAGGAATTCCTGGTATTTGAGGAGCTTAGGGAATTCCAGGAATCTAAGGTGCTTATGGAATTCCAGGGAATGAAGGAGCCTAAGGTATGCCAGGTAATTAAGGAGCAGAAGGTATACCTGGTAATTATGGAGCTTATGGAATTCCAGGGATTTAAGGAGCTTATGGTATACCTGGTATCTAAGGAGCTTATGCGACTGCAAATAATTAAGGAGCCTATGGAATACCAGAAATTTATGGAGCTTAAGGAATTCCAGGTAATTAAGGAGCTTAAGGTACATTAAAAAGTTATGGTGCTTATGGGATTCCTGGTAATTAAGGAGCTTAGGGAATTCCAATAGCAGGAGCTTAAGGAATGTTGAATGCAGGTGGAGCAGGTATTTATGGAACTGCTGCAGCTTGTTGTTTTAATTTATTAACTTATTGTTGAAGCTATTGATTTTGTTCTTTTAAATCTGCTATTTCTGATATAAACTATAATTCTATTGCTTTAACAATAGATTCTTTAGAAGGGCCATGAAGGATTCCGTCCATCTATTTAGAGCCAGAATCAAACTTCGATAACCTCATGCTCATCATTTAATTCTATTCTAGAATATTGTTTTTATTTTCTTCTGAAACAGAATGCTTAGATTTCAAAGCAGATAAATTTAAATTTAACTAAGAAATTTCTTTTTCCTTTGAATGCTTATATTCCTCATACTAGAAGGTGACACTGCTTAAATTTTCATTCAATTATTTTATTTTTTCACTGAGTTCTTCATTCTTTTAAATTTATTGATTTATTTAATTCTAGAACTAGCTTTGTTGTTTTGATAAAGACAACTATTCTAAAGCTTATTGCTTTGATTATTCTAATTCACTTACTTTTGTCTAAAAAAATATCATTATTTAACCGAACTAAAAAAGTAATTAAATAACTTACCAATAATTGCATGTTTTCCTATTTGTATTTAGATATCATTTTATCCTTTTCCTCTAACTTCTAATTCTCAACCAATTAATTTTAAAGGAATTACTATTTCATAATATTTGATGAAACTTATTCCGAAGAATCTTGCTATTTCAACTTTGAGTTTAACCTTTCAATCTCTTTCTCAAGTGCTTAAATCTTTTATTGAGTTTACCACAATTAATTTTTCTCTTCAGCTTTTTCTTTTCCTATTGCATTTTATCTACCAAAACCTTTTTTCTAATCGCTATCTTAATTTTATTCCATTTTTCTCTGCTATATCTCACTCTTTAATTAATTTAAAGTAATTATTAATACACCATCAAACAATCTATTCAAACTAATTTACTTTGAATCTCTCTTCTAATTGTGCCTATTTTTAAGAACCCTTAACTTTCTCTACATACTCATCTTCTTATTCCTCTTTAATTATTGCACCGTATTCCACTTTCTTTTGCTAAATTGCTTATAACTATCTTTTATATTCCTATTCTCTTTCTCTCATCCTATTGACCTAATTTAAACATTTTGAATAAATAATGTTTACTTCAACTAAAAAATAATTCTTACTGACCTTTTATGATAAAAAAAAATATTTAAAATTTTGAATATTAAAATTTTATTAATTTTTTACTTTTCTTGGAGCTAATGTATTGATATGAACAAAGTAATTATCTAATTTTAGAAATCACCTTCATTTTAATCCTACCTGTAAAACATCTTATTGCAATTAAATTCTCTTCTTTCGAAATCTGCAACAAAGAATATCTCATCACTAGAAACACCATAATAATCTTCATTACGAAAATAACAATCTTCTACTGTGTACTGACCTTGCTAGATTTTATTTGCACCTTACTTTATAATTATAACTTGAAAACATCTATTTATATTTAATGCTATTTTATTTTACCACAGTTAACAGATCTAAAAGACCTGAATTCTAAAAATCATCAATAATTGAATTATTTTTATAATGATTGAAGAAAGCTTGACTCAATGAATTCAAGAATCCACAAATATTTTATGTAAGAATAGAACTTTTTGCTTATTTTAAAACTATTTCTAAAGGTGTAAACTTGTTAGGATAATTATTTTTCTATTATAAAGCTTCAAATGCATCTAAAATAAACTTTAAAGCTTCTTCACTGTACCATGAAATTTGATCCATTAAAATAAGTAGCAAACTATTTATTTCATTCTATTTATATGCATTAATATATGATTTTATTTTAACTAGTTAAAATTGAAAATTTTACCTAACCTGGAGTAAGCATTTCTGGAAAAGAGTGCACTAGATCAGACTAAATTAATTTATCAAGGAAAAGAGTATTATCTTCAAATACATCCTTATAATCCACTGCAAGTATTTTAAGAATATGTAAAAGGAATAGCTTTTTAGCACTATCATGCTTTAAAGAGCCATACTATGTTAATGCAAACATAATTGCATCTATGCCTCCTGATTATTCTAAATTATCTAATTTTTAATTGAATTTAATTTGATAAGATATCCATTCATACAATGCTATTATATCCTCAAACGAAGCATTCAACTCCATTTTTTAGATAAAATAATCAGTAATCTCTTCAGAATTCTTTCCGTAATTGCTGAAATCATTCTTTATCTAAATTTTTTCTCTTAATTGCAAAATAGCTATTTTTTTTTCTTTTGATTATTATCAAATAATTGTTAAATTCTAGTTGGTCTTGAAAAAATTTTAAGTTACCTTTGGCTAGGGATTGAATAAATATTTTATCTTTATCTTTTAATTCTAATAATTTTACAACAGAATTAAACTCTTAGAGTAAATTTTAAGCCTCTTAACTCAATTAAGCCATTTATTCTAATAATTGATCAAATTAATAAATTATTCTGCAAATTATGTTTTATCAATAATCAATAGAATTGTTTCTTAATTTTTAATAAATTAATTAATATCAAATTTTGATATCTTTTCTATTTATTTATGATCATTAAATTATTGTTTTCTTTTCTCAACACAACTAGATTTACATAATTCCAATTACATCATGCAATTTTTGTAAATTTAATCTATTATCATTAAGATTTCTTCAAATTTATTAAAAAATTTATGTTTTTCTGAATAAATATTGACCACATCATTTGATTGTTTTATTAATCTAAAGTAAATTAATTTCAACATAATTTTATTTTTACATCGTTATAATATTTTTTACGAATTAAACAAATTTGTTAATTTTAAATAAAAATTCTAAGGGGAAATATCTTTTTGTGAATTTAAATTATAAATTATCAAAATTTAAATTTTATGATAAATATTTTTATAAATTTAGAAAAATTTATGTTAATAAATAACCCTGTTTAACTATTTTATTATTAATTTTGAGATTCAATTTGATACAATTTTATTTTTATTTGAAGATATTTTGATTGATAAAAATCTTATTGAAAATAAATATTTTAAGTTAAATTTTATAATTTTTTGAAACATTTAAAAAAGAATAAATGATACACTAAAGAAAATAATTTTATAATTTTCAATTGTTATGGAAATTGAAAACACGAACTGTGTGATCAAGTGAGCAAGTTGCAAATTGAATAATTTTGCTGCCAGCATTTGGCTTGTAATTCTTTCTGAATCTAATTCTAGAGATAGTATTTGTGTGTCCAATAAATTCATGAGGCTTATCAATCAAGTTAATTTGGTTTGAGCTGCTATCATATTCATATAATTCCATAGCTCCTTCTTCAAAACCTACAATGATCAAGTAGGAGTTTTCATTTTTATAGGAAAGAGGAGCGAATTCTAATGCAGTAATAGTGCTACTTAAAACTTTATTAAATACAACTTTTTTGTCTGAGATAGAGTGAATTTTAATTCTCTTATCTCTAGCGCCTGTTGCAATAAACTTTTCATCATGTGAGAAAGTTACGCTATAGATAATTCTTGTATGGGATTTGTCATTATAGTATAAAGCATAAGGTTCTTTTAAGTTTAATTCCTTTTTGGCTTCATCCAAATAATTCTTTTTAAATAGAGCTAAAGATCTATCTTTGGAAACAGTAGCAAAATATTCATCGCTGGGAGAAAATTCCATTTGATTAATTGTGAAATTGTGATATTCTAACTTAGAGTAAATTTAATAATTAGCTGGGTTCCAGAAAATCACACAAGCATTTTCTTTTGTCTAAGACTTAGAGCAACTTGCTATTAATTTACCATCATTACTGCAACTAACACACTTCAATTCATAGCCATGACCATATAACTTATTTAATTCAGGCCATAAAGTATGCTTAACTAAGTAATCTTCAATAGGAGGTTAAGTAAAATCATGCTTTTTTAAGAAATTTATTGTAAAAATACTTCATCTCAAATTAAAAAATCTAGTTTTACCTTCTAAGAAAAAAGTTCTTCTTCTCTCTTTTTGTCTTCAATTGATTGAATTTTATCAGAAATCAAACCACCTTCATCTTCAGGATCAACATATTTAGAAGGATCAAAATCGGGTTCAAGCTTAACAGCCTTAGTCATAAGACCAAGAACTTGAGCACCACCTTTAATTTAATTAAAATTAGTTGAAAATGTGTATGTATAATATTAATAACAAAAATTTGGAATTATAATTCACTCTTTTAGACTCACGATCATGTTTATATAAATTCTATATTTTTTATGTCTTTTTCGAGATTTTAATTCAAAGAATTAATTGATTTAGCAAATTAAGTTACCATTCATTTTAAAAATAGCATTTAAGTTACCAATTTTCTATTACTTTACTCTTTTACTAATAAGCTAAGCTTATTTCTTTTAATTGATTTATTTTTTTTCAAGATAACAAATGAGTTGTAAAATATTGTTAAAAATTGATAAATAATCACAAATCTTTATTCTGAATAAAACATTTTCTTTTATTTTTGACATTTTTTCATATTAAAAATTATCTAAAAAATCAAATTTTTAGATTTGTTAAACTTAATGTGAGTGATTCATGTTGGTTTTTGTGATTTAGAAATATGAAAATTGAAGTGATGTTTAGTTTACCTTCTTGGGAAACTTGATATTCAAAAATACCCTTTTCAAGTTACTTTTGATCCAAGTATTTCTTTTCTTCATTATCGTCTTGGAAATATAAATGTAAATCGGTGTTGGACATTTGATTAACAGCATTAACAAAAGCGGCAGGAGGTTCAAAAAGTCTAACAACCTTTTCATCAGCACCGCAGATGAGAGTATCACAAATATTTTTGTTTTCAAGCTTAACGGGATAGCATTTAATACTATTGATATCATAACCATGAATCTTTATTTATATTTTATAATCAATCAATATGCTTTAAAAAAATTAAAAAATTTACTTGAGCACGAGAAATTTCATGCCATGATTGAGTCTTGGATGATTAAGTTATAATTCTTGTTGTTTGATCTAAACCACAAGAAACTAAGAAATCACCTTTAGTACTCCAATCTAAGTCAAATACTTAATTGAAATGACCATTCACAGTTGGCTTTGAATCCCAAATTCCCTTTTCAATATTGAATTCCCACAAATAAAATGAACCAGTGTAAGTGTAAGAGAATATTTGAGTGTAATCTGCATTAAAAGCTGCTTGGAAGAAGGCGTATTTACTTCCTGTTACTTAACCTAATCTATATGAAGTCAACCAAATATCTTTTTATTAAAATTAAATTATTCTATTGTTGCTTTAACCATTGAAAGAAAACATAATATAGATTTTAAATAGAATTATTTATTTATTTACCAGTGTCTTTGTCCTTAGTCCATAAAATAATATTGAAATCAAATGATGCAGAGATGAGTGCAGTTTCTCCTTTGTATAAACCCCAATCAAGACAAACTACTGCTTCACTATGTCCACTCAAAACACTTTCTAAAGTGATGAAATACTTCTTATCACCTAAAACAAATCTTTGGGTTTGCTTATTTTGGAATTCAGATATTTATTTAATATTTTCATCTTCTAAGAGCTCACTGAATCTCCATAAACGGACATAAGCATCTTTAGAAGAACTTGCTATGATCCACTCATCGTGAGTGTCTTTAGTTTACTTTAAGACTTATAAATCAGTAATAGCATTTTCATGTCCCTTAAGACTTACTTTGTAGTCAAACAAAGTACCTCTTTCAATAGTATTTTTTCCATCAACTGGAGGAGTGTATTTCTTTAAATCAGTATGATAGATATGAACTGTGAAATCTAAACCACCCAAAGCTATCAAAAATTCATCTTTTTAAGGATTAAAACGAATTAATGCAGCACATTCTTATGTGAAATGATGTCCAAAAGTAATGCTATCCATAATTAAATTGCTTTCAGCTTCATCAGTTATCTTGATAATGTAGATATCTCCCATAATATTACCAGCTACAACATATGCTAAATTAGGAGAGTATTCTAAAACAGTAGCGAATGAAACTGAGTGATTGAGATTAAATTTATGCTTAATTGTCCAATTTTCCTTAACAAATAAGTTAGAAAGCTTGCCTTCCCAAATGATTAAATTGGAATCACTGCCTCCTGAAACAAGAAGCTAACGTTCAGAAAAATTATTTATAGTTTTAACAAAGTTAACGCGATCTGAATGTCCACTCAAAGTGAAATAATTTCTAACCTAATTGACATTGCTTACAATAATGTTATTGGAACATGCATAAAAGCAAGCTTCCTTAACAGCTTTACCCAAGGCAAAGCCTTTGTAAAGGGGGTTAACACCACCTTAAACGCAACTTAATTCTAATTTACTCATAAAATAGCTTATATGCTTTTAATTTTGTTTGACTATTGCTATTGAAAAATGAAATTTGTCCCTTTTCGGTGCTTAAATTAGCTTCTTAAAATTTTTAATAAATGCAAATTTTACTATATATCTATTTATTAAAAGAATATTTAATCGATGACTTTTAAATTTACCCTTATAATAGCATCAAATAAAAACAAACAAATCATTAAATAAAATATGTTTACCAAATATCAATGTCTCCTTTTTAATAATAAAATTGGTTTGTTTCTATCTGTCTGCGATTATTTACAATTTTTACACAAAATATGTGAATTTTCTACTTAATTTTTCCATATTTTTCCAAAATTGTTAGCTTCGATTTACTCAATAAACAACATTAATTATAATTCATAACAAATAAATCAATAATGTCAAGGTTTATTCAATAGAGTCTACTTTCGTTTAATTAATTTATTCTTCTTTTGCTGAAATACTCTTTCTAATTTTCTATTAAAAACTGATCATTTTGTAATTAATTCTTATTTAGACACTTTAAAAAATTTATTTTGCATATTTCACTTTAAAAGTTTGATATTTATCTCAAATTTTCTATTTTTGCTTCATTTTTGTTAAAATATTTTAGATTAAAAAACAGATTTATTTTTTAGTAGACCTTAATTTGGTTTTCAGTTATGATGATAAAAACTCAGTCAGTAGTACACCTTAAGTTGAGAAGTAAGAAGATAAATTATTCTAATAAGTGTAAATTTTAATTTGGAATTTCTTCGTTTAGTTTTTTAAAAATTCTATAGTCATTGAGTAGAAATCACAAAGTTGTTTCAGAATATCATTTTTATAAAAATAATCAATCACCCTTTGGTAATTCTGTTCGTAGATTTTAGTTGCAAAAGAATTTATGATATTAACTAAATTATCTCTATTTTTTCTGAAGAAGAATTTTATTAAATAAAATTCTTTGAGTTTTTTGAAAGAAAAAAAAAGAATGATTTTGTAAATAAATAAATGTATTTTTAATTTCTTTCAATAAAATATTTTTGAAAAGCTACCAAATCAAAAAATTTTGAGTAACTCTCAAGTGAACTAATATTTAAACAAAATTCTAGGTTAAAAGGTTAGTTTTAAAATTATAAAGTTAATTTTGGCTGAATGAATATTATAAATGAATAAAAAAATAGAATTCAATTTCCCATTTAAGAAAGAGTTCACAAAATAAATTATAAATTGTATTAACAAATAGGAATCTTTTGGCAATTCTACCGAAATAATTTAACTAACAAACTAAAAGAAGTAAGTAGATCTTAGCTTCTTAAGAGTATTTGACTTATTTATTATTCAATATATTCTTTTCTGAAAATTTGGATAAGTAATTCCAGTGTAAAAATTAAAGTTAATTGAATAAAATATTTTGCAAAACAACAACTTAAAAAAGTTTTATTTAAATCAAGATTTAAAAACACAAAAATTCTAATTTCCTTTGAAAATTAGTTTAAGAAATCTTTTGAATTTATTTTGGATGAATAAATGATATACATACATACACAAATAGAATTCATATAAATATCTAAGTAATTCCTGAAATAAATTGAAAGCATAAATAGTAATTAATCACTTTGGTAATTCAGCCTTTAATGTTTGAGTTACTTTTTCAGCAATATGTTAATAGACCTTAGCTGCAACTGAATCAGGGTGTTCTTTGACAATTGATTTACCCTTTTCGGTGCAAATTAAGACCTTAGGTTCAAGAGGTACTTTTCCTAAGAGTTCAATATTATAATCTTCGCACATTTTAGCAGCACCACCAGTAACTGGAGGGAAAATCTAGCTTTCACACTTGCAGCCAGGACAGATGAAACCACTCATATTTTCTACAACACCAAGAATGTTAGTTTTAGTCTTTTAGCAGAAACTTAATTCTTTTCTGACATCCTAAAGACTAACTTCTTGAGGAGTTGTAACTACAATAGCACCATCAGCCTCACCAGGTTACAAATATTAAACGCAACTGATGTGTTCATCAGTAGTTCCAGGAGGAGTATCAATAATAAGATAATCCAAATCACCCCAATTAACATCAGTTAAAAATTGTTTAATCAAACCATTCTTACGAGGACCTCTCCAGATAACTGCATCATCTTGATTACCTAATAAAAATCCAATAGACATAACACCTAAATTATCTTCAACATAAACAGGGCTCCAACCATCAGCACTATTATGGACTTCATGATCAAGTAATCCCAACATTCTAGGGATTGAAGGACCACAAATATCAATATCTAACAAACCGACTTCATAGCCAAGATTTGCTAATTGGAAAGCGAGTTAAGAAGAAACAGTACTCTTACCAACACCTCCTTTACCAGAAAGAACAAGAATTTTATGCTTAACAGATTTCATTCTTCTTTCTACGTCTTTAAGAGCTGGATCAGGTTCGTTTGCCTTTCCAGATGCACAAATTTATTAGTTGGGGCATCCTTAGCAGGCAGACATCTTACCAGCTTCTGAATTTTATGTTCCAGGACATCCTTCATTTGCATTTTCTGGAACCATCTTACTTTCTTCTGTATTTTAACTAGAACATTTTGATTTATTAGGGCAACCATCGCATGAAGAAGCAGTTCCAGCTTATTATGATTAAGTTCCTACACAACCAGTATTAGCATTTGTAGGGACAATTTTCTTATCAGCTGTTATGTTTGCTTATTTTCCAGCTGCACATTCAGGTTGATGAGGACATCCTGAGCATACAGGGGTTTTACCAGCATTTTAAGCTTAAGTTCCTGGACATTATTCAGGAGCATCAACAGGGACTACTTTGCCATGAACTCCGAGCTTACCCAAAGCGCAATTAGGTTAATGAGGGCAGGATGTACAAACATCTGTTTTGCCAGCTTCTTTAGAGTCAACTCCTGGACAATTTTATGGGGCATTGTCAGGAACTAACTTCTTATGCTCTTAAATTGTGCTTTATTCTCCAGAATTACATTTTTATTAATTAGGGCATCCTGAGCAACCATCGACTTTTCCAGCATTTTAAGATAAAGTGCCAGGACATTGAGATGGTGCATTATCAGGAACTAATTTATAGTGAACATTCAAAGCCTTAGAAGCGCAATTAGGCTAGTGAGGGCATCCTGAACATACAACTGTGTGACCTGCTAATTCAGATTGAGTACCTGGACATTAAGATGGGGCTTCTTCAGGAATGATTCTACCATCCAAATTAGGATTTCCCAAAGCGCAATTAGGTTGGTGAGGACATCCAGAGCAAGGCTCTACCTTTCCTGCTTATTAGGATTTAACTCCAGGACAAGATTCAGGAGCTCCTTCAGGGACAATTCTTTCTGTATCCATAACTATTAAGTAAACCTATGCTTATTATTATATTATGATTTAAAATTACAAATATTAATTTATTAATTATGAGTGACTGACTGATCTTGCTTTATTTTTATATGTCTAAAATAGAATGCTTCTAAAATCTTTCAAATCAAAATCTTTTCTCTTTTGCTTTAAAAATTGTAATTTTCTAAGGTTTTTTTAACAGCACCTGCTAAAATTGCTCCTTTGGTATTCTATTTTTGGAGTATTTTCACAACAAATTTCCTAAGACTAATATTTATTCTTAAATCTAGTATTTTCTTTTTTAACTATGCATTTTTTATACATTTTAAACAGAATATGAGGTCACAACCTTCTATAGAAGAAACTAAAGAACATACAAAGATTAATTTAAAAATTTCTTAAATAGAAATTTTATCATTTTTCATTTCAAGCAAATTTTCAACATGAAAAATTGAAAGCGTGTATAAATTGTATGCATTTTAAACGAATTGATTGATCTCCATCATAAGTAGAAAAAGATATATATCTCAATTAACAAACATTATTTACTTACTAAAATACCAAAAATATTAATAAAAATTAATTAAAAGATAAATATCTCGTAAAAAGAAAAAGTAAACTACCTTTAATAAATAAGTAAACAAATGGATAACTTCGATTTCTTGCCAGATACCATTAAGGGTAATCTCAGAACTGGTATCTATGGATTAATCCTATTCCACATATTTATTTTTGCAGTTTGGATTTTATTGACTCTCCCTTCACTTTTTAAGCCATCTAATAGCTTCAGTACCCAAATCGATGATATGATTAAAAAGAATAAAACTAAGCACGAATGACAGAAGATTGATTCTGCTTGTTGGCTGTTTTTATAGCTAGCTTACTTGCTAAATGAAAGAAATATAATTATTTTATAAAGTAATAACTAGATTTTATGGATAGAAGAAGACTATATTTTTTATTAAATCAATAATTATTAAAACAGTAAAGCTAAACCTTTGTAGATACATTTATTTTAAGCGATTATTGTAAATGATTAAATATTAATTTTACAAAAAGCCTATCATTCATTTAAAATAATTAAACACTTTTAGCAATTTGCAATTTTCTAAAATATTTTTCATACAAAAAACCTTTTTTTCAAATATTTTGAATATTCTAATATATTTAAAATTAAAATTTGTTTTAAACAAACTAATTAATAAATTCATTTAACATGTATTGTGATATCAAAAATTTTTACTTGAAAGAAATAAATTAGTTGGTAAATTGATTAAAATAATTAATAGCAAATATACATCAAAAACATAAATAAAAGTATTCAGTTTAAATTTTAGTAATGAGTAGGTAGATGCGATGCTACAATTAAACCACTCATAAGAAAGCAAAATATCCCTTTTTTTAATTAGATTTTTTGTTTATTTGAAGTTTTCTTTTGATTACAGTTCTTTTTTATTTTGTACTAGTATTATGCTTTTTGTTTGTCTTTGTAATTATTTTTGTCTTATCTAATTAGACAATTGACAACAAATCAGATATGTTTGAATCTTCATCAGCATTTTCAATATCTATTTTTGTTGTTTTGTCTGAATCATCTGTTTTATCTTCTTCATCATCTTCTGACTCTTTTTTTTCTTCTTCTTCTTCTTTAGGTTCTTCTGTTTCACTTTACTCTTCTTTTTCAGAATCATCTGTCTCTTCTTTGTCTTCTTCATCTTTTTCTGAGTCTTCATCTTCATTTTCTTTCTCTTCTCCCTCTCTTTCTTCTGTGGAGGTTACTTCACTTGTTTCTTCTTCTTCTTCTTCCTCTTCCTCTTCCTCTTTTTCACCTTCTTCTTCACCCCTTTCTTCTTCTTTGATATCATCTGATTCTTCTCCATCATTTTCACCATCTGACTTCTTTTTATCACTATCTTCAAATGAATCAAAGAATTCTTCAGGAGATTTAAGGTCAGGAAGCTTGGAGTCTTCTTCTTAATCAGCTTTCTTTTATTCTTCAAATTTCTTTCTAATCTCTTCTATCCTGGATTCGATATCTTTAATAGTTTCTTTAACTTTAGCAAGTCTTTTCTCTTTTTGTTCAAGTTGTTTTTGTTTCTTTTGGAAATAAAAATGAATTCATAAATTAACTAACCATCATTTGATATTATGTTTATATAAATCTTTACCTTCTTAAAAATAATTTATTTTTCAGTTGGGGTTTAGTTTTCTAGATCTTTTTCTCTTTCTTCTTTTGCCTATTCAATTTCATCATCAATTAATTCTTGCAATTCTTTATCATCTGCTTTTTCTTCTAATTGATCAGGAGTCAATTTCTTGTTTTCATTATCTAAGAAGGCCTTTTTGCTTGGACAGATATTTAATTCTTCGTTTTCTTAATGATACCAACCATCAACAGGGCATCCATGATTGTCACTTGAAATACATCCTTCAATAAATCTTTTTTTGTCATTACACCAACCACAATTTAAGTTACTCAAACAGCTCTATTAATTTTAAAAATAGTTTCATTAATTATGCTATCTATGATATTTTTGCTTAAAAAATCCTTGAAAAATATGAGTAAAAATAAAAACGACTGATTTAAAATCTATTAAAAACAGTAATGTAAACTTAATTAATTTGATTTTATTATTACGTTGCAATCAGTGAAGGCAGAGCATTCAGCGCCAGCACAATAATTATAATTATAAAAATTACAGGTGATATAAAGTGGACCAATATTATCTCCCTCTACACACTTTTATTCCATATTACACCAACCGCATTTAGAATCTTTAGCACATTCATTACAACTATAATATTATTCACATACTGAAGATATTTAGGGGAGTTCTTGTTTAAGCTTTTCAATATCTTCCTCTAAAATAATTTTTTCATTTTTTAAATCCTCTAACTATGATTCCAAAATAATGATTGTCAATTATTAATTAGATTCTTAGCTTTCTTCAACAATTTCTTTAACATCATTCATCTTTTTACTTAAATGTCTAGCCATTTTATCAACATTTTTTGTTAATTCTTTTGACATCTTTTACATTTATTTGTGTACATCTTTAGTGATTTCTTTAACACTATCATCTAACTTGGAGCTTTATTCTTATAATTGTTGATGAATAGGTTCAAGCTCAGTAGCCATGATTTCTTTCATTTTATCTTCATCAATGACAGATTTCAGTTCTTCTCTTAATTTTGCAGCCTCCTCTTCTTTTTACTTTCTTAATTCTTCCTACTCTTCAGCCTATTCAGGAGTAGTACCCACAACAGGAGCTTCTTAACGATTTTTTAACTTAATACAATAGCATTATGAAATGAAGAGTGAAATCAACAGAACTATATAAATACTCTTTTTCATCATAATTAGTTTTTGAGTTTCAATGTATTTCTTTTGTTTGATTTGATCTCGTTTCTTAAATATTAATTTGCATCTCCAATAGAATTAATTAAAAAATGTATGTATTTTTCAGGCTATACGTTTTTCTTATTTTTTTTTCAAAAAATCATGACTCACTATCCATTCATTTATATAAGTTTATCTATTTCTCCTAGCATTTCTATGTATTTAAAAAAATATTATTTTTAAAACCATATTAGTGTTTTTAAAATTAACATTTTGCTTCCTTTATCAATCTATTTTTTATGGTATTAAGAACTAAAATTTTTAAATTGATTTTAAAAAGTCAGTAACTTTAATAAATAAATTAATTATATTCAGATTGTAGTATAGAAAAGTAAAGAATCTCTTTTTCTAAAAAATTTGATAAATTTTGATGTAAATTGAAAAAAAATTATAATAAATCAATAAATAAATAGTAATTTTTTTCTACTCAATATTGTAAAAAAATTTATAAATATAATATGAAAGCTATAAAATCAAGAATGCTTGCTTTTGTTCAAATTACAATTTATATTTTTAAGTGGGTTTAGTTTCTCAATAATATTTTATTCGATTTTGATAATATTCTTAAATTGTTTAAAGTTATAAAATATATAAATGTTTGTATTACATTTTATGTAATTAATAGTTTTAACTCAACATTTAAAAGAATAATTAATAAAAGGAAATTTGATTATTTAATTCTATTTAATGAAAGTACATAAATATTTGATTCTTTTAAAGCTAAAGTATGAAGTATTAATATTTTAAATTTTACTAGAGTAATTACAAAAATATTCAAAAATATGACTACATGAGTTAAATAATTAATAATGATTGCATAATAATTACTTTTTATAATTTGTGAATTTAGAAAGTAAAGATTCAATTTTTTTAGATACTTCTTCTAAATATATTAATTTACTTTTGATGCAATATTCTTAAAATTTGTAAGTAAAAAAATTATTTGAGTATTTTGTGATTTTAAGAGAATTAAATTTGATGTAAAAAATATTTTGTAAATAAACAACATTCATTTAAAAGAATAACACAAAAAATGTGATAATTTTTTTAAAAATAAAAGAATTTTATCAGGAAAAATTAATTTCAGTTTATTTTGAAATTTTTCATCAATAAAGATTAAAAATTATTATCACAAAATTGCTTGTAATTGATTAGATTTATTTTAGATTAAATTTATCTTATGAAACAAAAAATGTTTGGTGAAAAATAAAAAATTTATCTCTTCTTTTTGATTGAGAATTGATGATTTTTTAGATTATAAGAATTAATGTGAGGGGAGGGAGAAATGATTTGCTATGCAAAAATGTATGAAAAAGCATTTATATAGAAATATGCAGTCTTATATACGGAATTAAAAAAATGAAGACAGTTTTTTTAGACTTTAAATATGTTTTGATTGATAGTTGATATTTTCAAACCTTATTACCTTTTGATGAGTAGAAGTTTGTACTACTAGTAATTATTAAAATCATGACTCTGATTTTGCTAGTTTGTTATTTTTTTTCTTGCTTGCTTGCTTGCTTTGTTGCTATGAGCTATGAATGTCTGTTTTTCAGTTAGTCAATCTTCAATCAAATAATACTTCTTTTTTGGAAAGAACAATAAAGAAGCTTCTTTGTTATCATGGGGAATTTGTAGTAGTATTTCTTAATATAAAGTAGTTAGATATTGTCAAAGAGGTAGTAAAGTAAAAAATAATAGAAGTATTTATATAATCATGAAAATAATCAAAAGGTGAATATTTTCTTTTCAAACTATTTGGTTATTAAAAAAAGGAAGTAAGGTATATAATTAAGTAGGTTTTTAATCAATCAATCACTTATTCGGTTAGATGTTGATTTTTTAAGTAAAGAGTTTGATTACTTCAGATTTTGTACTCCATATCAATGTAATGGTAGTCACATAACTGTCTTATTCCTCTGAGGGTAAGTTCTAGTTGCTTCTTTAAGATGGAGTTTCTGCTTTCATAGATGTTCTCCTTGTGGAGTTCATCTACTTGGTTCTCGATTTAGATCAAGTAGGTGTCAATATCGATTGTTTTAAATAGCTTTTCCCAGCTTTCAATTTCTTTTTTAAGTTTTTGGATTTAGTCCTCCAAGCCTGTCATGCAAGAAATGAAGTTAGTAGCACTTGAAGCATCATTTATGAGAACAAGCTTCTTAGAAGGTAAAACATAAGGTTAAGAACTGATACATTCTTCATCATCTACATTAGGTTAGTCCTTTTCATCTGCACCTACCTCTACTTCGTTTTGCTTGTCACTAATTTAAGACGAGTTAGTTGAACTAACACCAGAATCATTTTCGCAGATGGCTAACTACTTTGGCTTATTTAATGAACCATTTAAGATATTGATCTTGATCTGCTACTTCATAATTGTAGACAAGTCTTCAATAATAGTTTGATCCTTCTTTTAGATAATAGCTTTAAGAGATTCAATTTCCTTCTATTATTAGGCTACCTTTTCATTCAACTCAGCTACTACAGCAGCATTGTCTTAGTTTAATTATTGAATAACTTTGTCTTTGAATTCAATAGATTCCTTACGCTTTTTTTCAAGTTGTATTTCACTTTCTAAGAATTCAACGTAGTCCTTTAAGTAGGAGTTTACATCATTCTTATTACGTTCTTCAGTGTAAAGCTTTTCGAGCTCAGTATGTTTTTTATTCTTTTACTCAATCAGCAAGTTCAACTCATTGATTTTTTTGGTAAGTTGCAAGCTTTCCTTTTTGCTAGCTTCAATATTCTATTGCAACTCTACATATTTATCTTCTACAGATTTACATTTATCCTAAGCACCTCTGAGATCTCCTCTAGCCTTTTGAAGCTATCTCTCACTAGCTTTGAGATCTTTTTGTAAGGTATCAATGATTTCTTAGCAGTCAAGAAGTCTCTTCTCCATTTTGCGTTTGGTGGCATTGTAGTTTCTCTCAGAGTCACTCTTTTCCTTCAAGAGACTGTCCATTTCTTCAATGAGCACGCACATCTCTTAAGTCATATTCTTTTTTTGAACTTCCTATTCTTACTTAATCTTTTCAAGTAAAGTTTCTGTTTACTTTAAAATTTCGCCATCTGAGCGAACTATCTCAAAATCCTCCATCCTTTCTTAGTGAATTAGTCAGTTATTAATCAGTCAGTTGAGTTATGAAATTTTCTTGTTGTTTTTCTTCTTTTTATAGGTCTATAGAAAAGAAATCAATAAGTTATCAGAGAAAGTCACTAGAATTGTGTTAGATTTTTTATTAAATTTTTTTCTTTTTTTAATATAGTTTTTAATTATAAACAAATCTGAATGAGTAGTTTCTTCTTAAAGTTAATAATGCACAAAATCAACTGTGATTTAAATCAGTATTAATTTAATGATTATTAATCAATCAATCAATCCTGCTCATTAGGAGTTAAGATTAAATCTGATAAATAAATTAATAAGTCCTTAGTATGATGATGATGATTGATTTTCTACGAAAAAATTTAATAGAAAGAAGTCAAAAAACAAATAAATTAATATCAGAAAAGAAAATGACATGATTTGACTTGACAAAACCAATTATTATTAATTAATTAATCGATTGTTATTTATTTTTTTAGTATAGATAGGAAATAATTGATTGCTGATAAAATTTTGTATGAATTATTATTACAGATTTTTTTTTATTTGTCGTTGTCTGTTTTAATGCATCATTATTTAGCCTTGATCATACAAGGTTGTTTGTTTTTATTTAATTCTTTTTCTTTCTAAAGTTTTTATTGACCTAATAAAATTTGCTTCCATAAATTAAATTTTAAATTCATTTCATTTAATAAGGAATTACTTTTATTTAATAAACTTTATTTCTTTGAGTTCTTGCTATTAAAATAATCTTTTTCATGCATCCAAAAACGTTCTTTGTTTATGTTGCTGTCTGCATTAATAAAGACAGTTTGTAATGAGATATAGCCCACTGTATGCAAATTAATATACACCACTCAAAATTAATATAGCAGCTCAAAAAGAATACGAATGTATTTATTATGCATATATTTTAACATAAATAATGTTTCACTGAATCAAAAGTAATAAATTTAGTTTCATTTAAAATTTTGTTAAAATACAAATAAAAACAGTACATGAATTAATCAATAGAAACTGGGATGTCTTCTTCTATAATTCAATAAATGAAGATTTCATTAATAATTTTTATTTCTTTTTTATTTAGTGATCGTATTTAATATATAAATTAAGTTTGTTTAATTGTATTATTCGTTTTTTTTGAAATCACTATCAAATCACTTAGCTTAGCAACCAGAGGGTAAACCTAAGTCACCATTAGAGACATTAGCATTTAATCCCATCCATGATCTCATAGCCTTGATGATAGATAAATCTCTATGAACTCTAGTATATCTATTAGGAGTCCAACCACCATTTTCGAAGCAATCATAACCACAACTCTAAAATATAAAAATAAATTCATTAATAAATAAATAGAATAAAAACAAAATAAAATCTTGAATAAATGGGTTGCTATGTAAAATAATTAATTTCAATTTTATTAAAATCTAAAAATTTTTTATCAAAATTGCATTTTATTTCCAAATCAAATTTTGTTTGTAAAAATCTATCAAAAACGCTAAAAAATCTTGAGCTATTTCTAAAATTATTTTCTCTTTTTTTAATTTGTTTTATTTATCTAAATAAATAAATAAATCATACAAAATTTCAATAAAATAATATTTGGTGGGTTTGGAAAATAGTTTACTTTGCTTTTTTTCTTATGGAACTTCTTTAGAATTTATTAAATAATTGAAAGAAATAAATGTAAGAATATTTATATTGTTTACATTAGGATTGTAAGCAGTTTGTTTGGGAACAGAATGTTAACATTATTATTTGCAGGCATCAGTGGAACAAAGGGCACAGTCACTTTTTATTTAAGGATTACAATTAATAAATTTTAATTCTTATGTAATTTAATCAAATATACCTGTAACCATCAGGGAAACCAAAACCATCATTGATGAATGAGTATGAAGATAAGACAAGCTTGATCTACCAGTTACCATCAGTTCTTGTAAATAATTCAACTTCGAAATGTCTGTGAAGTTCTTGATTTCTCTCTTTAACTAATACTGAACCTTTGTCACCCATATCTCTAGATGAGGAACCAGGGAACTATTAATTAATTAAATTTTACCAAATTAAAAATGATTTTAATATATTTTATTTTACTTAATCATCATGACAGTCATTTTCAATAGCGAATCTTTCTGAGGGGATAACCCAATATCCACAAATAGGGAATTCCTTGGGGTAATCACTACTCCATATTTTAATTGCATTGATTTCCTTATCATTTAAACCAGCTTTGCTCATCAAGTTGTTGAAATTAACAGCACTATTAATAGAATAAATGAAAAATAAATAAATTATTTAATTGATTGATTGATTGATTAATTTACTAGTTGTAATAGTTGTTTGAACATTCCAACAAATCCTTTTCACCTCCAATAATAACTTCTAAGTAAGCAATAAAGTCAACAGGGAATTAGCCACCCATGTTAGCTTTGAATTTTGCAAAGATAGCAGCCAAATTTTCAGGAGAAATGTGCTTGGCAGCATCAATTCTAAGACCTGAAAAACCTAAAGACATTAAATCAGTAAAGTAATCAGCAATTCTTTATCTGACATTATCCTTTTTATTAATTTAAAATAATTTTAAAAATTCATTTATATTAATCATTTAATTGAATTACTTATTCAGTGTTCAAATCGCATAATCCAGATAACCATCCGTAATTTAATAAGAAACCATCAGACCAAGAATTAAGAGATCTTTCACAATGGAAATCTAAAGGTCCATAGGGAACAGCAGGGTTTTCATTACCTGGTCTTTGTCCTGTAACATTCCAAGGTTAGTAAGCATAACCTTAAGTATAGAAAGGAGATCCAGCAGTAGTATTCTTACCACCCCAGTAGTTTGAACCAGAGCAGTGATCAGGGAAAGCATCATTACCATTTCCTTTATAAAAGAATTGATTAATTATTTGATTACTTTGAATTAAAATTAAGTATAAAAAAGATTATTTTCTATTCAGAAAAGGTAAAATGAGTAATTCTAAAATAAAAAGTAAGTTTTTTTTAGCATTAATTAAATACAAAAATGATTATTTTTTGCTAAAAAATAGTAATGTAATTTATTGATACCTGTCATGTGGTTAACGACTGCATCAGCGTAAACTCTAACGTTGTTCTTTCTGCAAGTGTTAATCATAGAAATTAATTCTTCTCTTGTTCCCATACGAGAATTTTATCTGTAGCTGACTGGTTGATAAACAAAGTACCACTAATAAATTATTAAAAGGAGAACAATTAATTTATTAATTAAAGTAAAAGAAATTTTAATTTGTGGTGTGAATTAATAATTGGGAATTAGACAAATAGTACTAACTATTCTTTCTTTTATTTTTAAAATCAGTCTAAATTACAAAATCATTTGACAAGAATTGAAGCAATTATGAACCACTATTAAATATTATGCAAAAAAAAAAAAAAATTTACAGGGTTAAGCTCACCATTTTCGCAACCATCAAAACGGAAGATAGCTTCTTGAGAAGGGAAAACCTTAACACCCATCCATCCCATCTTACCAAGGGATTCACATTCTTATTCGATATCCTTGTAGGGCCATCCGAACATTTCAATAATAGCACCCTTTTGACCATTTTAGTAATTGGAGGGTTGATTAACAGTAGGATGACTCCAAACGAATTGTTAGGGCTCAACAACTAAAGTAGCAGTAACTTTTCCATTAGAATCAACAATTTCAGCCTTCAAAGTCAACTCAGTGACTGAAGTGTCAACCTTGAAAGAGTTAGATTTTTAAGGAGCGTTGTTGCCAAAAGTGTATTGAACTTGAGCATTAGGATCTTTAGTAATAGTGTTGAAATTAACTGTAGCAGAGGTGAGACTCTTATCATAAACAACCTAAGAGTGTCCAACTAAAACATTCATATCTTAGTAAGATTCCCTTTTAAAATAAATAAATTTTAAATCTAAAATCAAAAATTTTTAAAAAAAATAATTAGATTAAAATGGATTTTATTTGAAAAAAATAAAAGAAATATGAGAAGCCATTGATTAAATTTGTATGTATATGTAGAATCTCCAATTATTAAATTTTAAGAAAAAATAATGTGTAAGAAAGAAACGTAATTTTTAATTAAAAATAAATAGATAGATACTTCCACATAGGATTGCCTCTAGGAGGAGTTTACCAACGTCTATCTGCCCAGTCAGGAGGGTTATCAGTTTAAGATCCACTCTTGCAACCATTTTAATCATTGTAGTTGTTGCAGTAGTCTTAGACTTGTAAGTTTTTAACTCCAGAGTCGTTTTAGATATTAGAGTAGCCGTAAATTACCAATCCTGTAAAGATTGAAATAAGAGTAGCGATTAAAAGCAATTTTTTCATTTTACTTCAAATTGAATCTGATTAGATTTTTTTTATTTTAATAATTAATTAATTGTTTACGAGGTTGGATTTTAATTACTACATTTATATTTTAAAAATAGTTAAAGTGATGTAAGTCAATTAAATGATCGAAAAATTCACAGAATTAATAACCTCTAATACGCATACACAATTATTAAAGTAAAAAAATTATAGATTTTGTAAGGTAAATCTTTTTAATTTATTGGCTGTGATCAAATTAAATAACCAATAAATACTAAACGGTTTACTATCTTTTATTTTCAAGCAGCACATAAAATCTTTATTCTCTCTTTCACATTAACAAAAATACCTCAAATTACATCTTTTATTCTTATTTTATGACTTAAAAATTTCTCGAAAATTAAATCCCTTTTTCTGTCTGAATTAGTTTTTTTAAACTTCATTATTAATTACTATTGAAAAAGACTCAAATATATTACCAATAGCAATTAAATTAGCTTACAAATAAATTATTTAAAAAAAAGAAGAATCAGTGAATAACCAAATAAAGTAAAATCTACATAGATTAATAACTCTAAAAGAAGAAAAAAATATGAACTTATGTAACAAGTAAAGGATTAGCTAAAAACTCATTGATCTGTTATGAAACAAATTTTGATTTACCAGATTAGACATATGGTATTTCATAATAAAATGATAATACACAATTTTATTCTTTTAATAAATGGAAAAATATGCATTATGTTGATAATAACAATATTTAAGTTAAAAAAATTAAATTTTTGATCAACTATTCTTTTAATCCACATATTTCTTTCACTTAAATCTATTTTCATACAATTTGATTCAAGTATCTCTATGGTTTAATCCTAAAAATATAAGTTACCACAATATAACAAGTTGTACTACTTAAATATAAATCATTAAATAGCTACAAATGTTTTACACTTTTCATGATTTTAAAAAATATACATCGAAACTACAACTAATTTTACATATTCTCAAAAGAAACATGAAATAATTTTAATTTTTCAAAGGGATTTTCTAAAATTTCATAACTCTTACATATTTTATTAAATCATTAAATTTCTCAAAATATCATAAAAATTATATCTTCCGATATTTGGCATCTCGGCTAGTAAAAAATTGTATTTTAATATGTCTTAATTTTTCAGATTAGCTAAAGATGGATACTGCATTGTATTTCAATAAATGATCAAAGTTCTCAGATATTATTAAGGGTAAACAAAATATATCCATTTTTAAGCATTAAAAATTTAAGATCAAAGGGAAAAAGCAGAAAAAAAAAACATTAAAAAAGTAAATTCATCATAAAAAAAGCTTTTAAAAATAAAATGCTATTGTCAAAAATCTCATTTTAAAATCTGGCATAGTATGGATTTTAGATGAGGATTAAGTTAAATTTACGTATTTGTTCATTCAGAATTATAAAATCCTGTTAAAAAGACTTTTTTCCTTGCTATTTTTCTAGAAAGTTTTAACTAAAAAAAGAAACAGATAATAAGCAAAGCAAATAGCTTTGTAATAAGATCTATTTTAAGTTATTCATTTAATAAATGAAAGGTTTTTTAAGAATTTTTAATAATTTATTTTTATAAAATGTTTAATATTTCTGATAATTTTTATTGCTCTTTTGTTGGAATGACAACAATATATTTTTCCACAAAAAGTAAAGCTAAAAAAAAGAATGAATGTGTTTGTTCAAAATTTTAAAAATGTAAACTCATAATATAACTAGGTCAATCAGTATTTAAAATGAATTACCAGCCCACAAATAAATAAAAAAAGCAAGCAAGCATGCAAACAACCTACCAAACAAATAACCAGACAACCAAGTAACCAAACAAACAAATAACCATTCCTTTACTTTTATAGCACATGCATACTCCAAAAATTTGGACTTAGAACTATTCAAGCCTGAATAAATCTTTATAAAACCTTTCGAATAAGCTTTTGTTATTTTACAAGGCAGTTTTAACATTCAAAAAGGAAAACTAAAATGTAGTTATTTCAAGCAAAATTATTTTACTCTAAAAGTAATGATTTTGTATTAAAATATAATAGTTTTAAATTAAAAATACTTAGTTCCAATATAAAATATATAGAAATGGATCCTAAAATGGTAATAGATGAATTTATTTATATTTTCATTTAATCTGAAGACTATTATTGAGAGTTACAATTTTAATATCCTGTTTTGTTTGAAATATCCATATTACTATTACTTATTTGTTGAAAAATAGAAAGATTATTTAGAAATTCCTGATGAACTCATGAAAATGGCTTATGAATAATGCAAATTTGAAAAAATATATAGAAAAAGTGATGTTCTTTAGGTAGAAGATAATTATTTAATTATATTCAATTTAAACTATGGTTTTGATTTCTAAATTGAGATTTGTAATTCAATTTCTGATAAGTTACATGATTTACTATTAGATAGTTTCTCGTTGTTCTGTATTTTATGATATTTATCCTTCACCTTTTAAATGAACTAGTATGATATTATTAATCACTGTTTTTATCATACTAACTAATATTGACAAGGGTTTTTTTCTCTGTTCATATAATTTAGATTTAAATTGATTTTTTTTTTATTTTATTAATTTCTTTACCACAATTTACAAATTTATCAATGAAATTAAGAAATGAATTTTAATCCAGAAATCTCAAGGTTGATTATTAAAGCCAATTTTCCAGGTTGTAATCTTGAAATCTATGAATGAATGTTAATAAATAAAAATACAATTTTTTCTTCAAAAATTAGAATTAAATTTAATGTGATGAAAGCTATGATTATGATTTATGTTTTATTTATTTTTGCAATTACCCATTTAAAAAATAAAAAGAATATGTAAGTTAATTTTAAAATATTGATCCTACTTTTGGTAGATGAATTAAACAGAAAATTAATTAATTTTTTTGAAATAATAAAATATTGAGTAAAACAGATTTTTTATAACTAAAGTAGAACTAACTAAGAAATGAGTTTGAACAATCAAAAAAATTTTTATCATTTTGTGATTGTTTAATTGTTGTGTTTTTTAACTTAATTTCTGATATTGGCTATTTTTTACAGAGAACAAAAGTATGTTTATCTTGCATGTTTAAGCATTCCATCTCTAGTTATCATTATGATTTTATACTACTTTATATTTTGGAGACCAATTAATAATAGAATAAATTTCTATAACTTGATAAACTTGCTACTATTTGTGGCTAGCATTTGGATTTACTTTGATACCTTTTATGGAATTTAGAACAAAACACTTGATATTTAGCTATAAGAAGTCTCTTAGTGTTAAGTCATAGGCTAAGAGTTCATAAATTTAGGAGGAGTAGAATCTTATTCAATACTCTACATAAATTTTCTTTATAATAATTAATAAATGCTAGGTTATGGATGTTAATCTTCTTTAAGTAAAAACAGAGCTAATTACAAAATTTCACCTAATCACTTCTACTTTAAAAGAGATAAGTTAGCATGTGATCATAATTACCAGAATTCAGATTTTACTTTACATTCTTAAAACAGTTAATCAAACCAATATCAATCATAGTAATTGCAAAAGCCGAGCTAATTAGTATCTACATAGGAATAGTAAAATAATTTATGCTATAATTATTACTTATTTAGTGAAGTGAAACTACCAAGCTGGTTATGTATGTCTTCAGATATTCCCTTTTAAGATATGATTGAAACACAAAATTGCTATTTAAACTTTTATGGAGATAAAACTGCAGCTTATAAAAACTCATTAGATAGAAATGTTTTAAGGCATGTTTAAGATTTTGCTTTAATTACATATAATAGAATACCCATACCAAAATGGACATATTAACCTCTCTTAATATTAGATTTGAATATGCTAATAATTTCATTGAACTCTTTTTATTTTTACATAGTTTTGTTCTTCAAATAGACCATATTCTATTTGTTAGGAAAAAGAAGAGAATCTGATAAAATGAATGATGAGTGTTTATTCTTTTAATTATAAAAATAAAAGGAAAAAAGAAATCTTCTTGATTAACAAATGAATAAAATAAATTCTTAAGAATTCAACAAAGAAAGTCAAGTTAAATAATAAGCCAAAGATAAATTTGAATTGGTCAATAAAAAAGATTTATCTTCTAATCTTAAAACTATGTCATAAAATTAATAAAATAATAACTAAGAAAATAATTAAAAAGATTTAGAGGAAGGATCTAAAGATCATTAATTGAATAAAGATATTATTAATATTAATGAAGAAAACCTCAAAACAGAAAATATTCTTAACCATTATTTAGTTACTGAAGAGGACTCTATCTAAGAAGATAGAAGCTTAAGTACCTAATAAGATGAATATGACTAAAACGAAATTTAAAAATCTTAGATAAAAGAATTGTAAACATCAAATTTAGAATAGAATGAAATGATAGAATAGAGTAGTAGAAATTATTAATACTCCCCTTCTCATACTTTGATATCTTACACTCCTAGGAGAAAAAAATTAAATACTGTATAAAGTACTTTTAATTGAATAAACTAATTTAAAAATAGCTTGCAGTAAATCCAAATAAAGAGTGAATTAGTTTCGATTTAATTTAAAATCACTAAATATATTTTTATTTTGTAATTGATTTTTTTTATTTATTGTTTAAATTTGCAAGTTGGAAACAAGGCCATTAACACTATATTTTTTTATATATATTCTTGTTCGATGGCTTAAGGCAATTAATTCCATATATTGATTATGATTGTATAATATATTTATATGAAATGGAATCTTTAGACTCTGTATGTTTTCTTTTGGCTAAAATTTTATTGATTTTTACATATATTTCTGTCAGATCATATCTTTCTATTTTTAATTTTAATAAACTATAACTAATTTTAATTTCTATTAATAGTTTTATTTAGCTAAGTAATTATATGTGGTTATACCCTAGTTTTAATAATTTTCATCAGTCTATTCATAGAACTCAAAAAGATAGAATAATTTTTTATTAAGAACATTTAATATAATTTTCAGTTTTCATTTTAATTTTTATGATTGAATATAATTTTAAAAATTCTACTATTCAGTAGAACAAGAACTTCAGGATTTCTTAAGTATTCTGTTTTATTCTTCAATTTTATGATAGAATTTAAAGATGAATCAAATAAAATTTTTCTAAAATACTTCAACAAAAATCTTGACAAAACAATTTCATATTAATTATTATTGTTAAAAATAACTTTATTAGAAAAAATAAAAAACCTAAAAATATCACAAAAAATTGAATCCATCTTCTTTAAATTAAATATTAAATAATTCATTCATTAACTTTCTTGATTTTATAATACAGGGTTTGATTAAAGATGTTATTAAGAGGTTTAATCGTATTAATTATTATCATTTTATTGACAGTTAAAAATTGTTTATTCTTCAATTGGTTAGTCTTCCAAATCTTAAGATTTACTTTTTTAATTAAAAGTAGGTATTATTTCTTGGGATTAGATTCCAGTTTATTCTTTCTTTTCTATTTTTTAATGTATAGCCTATATTTCTTACTCAAATTTTTCTTTCATTTGGTCAAATTATGTTTCTGTTTTATTTAATTGCAATTACTAAATTTTAATAACTAACTTAAAATGTTTGATGGTACAATAAACTAAAATAATTAACAAAATAGCAAGTGAAGCTATTAAGATATAAATGATCAATTAACTTTAGTCATTATTTTGGTATTGCTAGCTTTGACTTTCAGTTTACTGACTTTGATTGCAATTAGCAAGTCCATCTATGCAGGTATTAGATTATTTACAGCTAGATATATCTTTTGCAATTATTCCATTACCGCAGTAAGTCATACACTAATTTTGTGAAGAATAAAATTGAGAAATTTAACACATGTTATTACAAAGCAAAGTATCTGTTACTAAACTGCAATTAGGGCATTGATAAATCTTTAGAATAGGATCAAAGACAGCTTTATTACAAGTTTATTACTATTCACATATTTTAGTCAAAGAATTCCATTTAAATCCATCTACACATAAATTCGAATTTTCACAAGATTCTTGGGCTCCAGTAATCTTACCTTTTTGACACATCTTCATGCATTTGTAATTTAAATATTATGATAAATACTCTGAATTCTAGCAGGTATTCTAGCAAAGTTGAGTATCACTTACTAATATGCAATTTGAGCATTGGTAAATCTTAAATGTTTAATCAACAATACCTTGGTTACAAGGTTATTATTCTTTTACACACTAAAAAGCAGCAGTACTCCACATAAATCCATCTACGCACTAATTAGATAATTCACAAGGCGTTGAATTTTCTGAAATTTAACCTCCAGTTCTACATAAATTCATGCATTTACCATTTGTTGTTTGAGAATAATACTAATAATTTCTGCAGGGATTAGTGCAAAAATCATTATTTGAAGTATAACTACAATTTTCACATTGAATTAAGTTTAGATAGGTATCAATAACACCTTAAGTACATTTATATTCACATTTTTAAGTTGATGAATTCCATTAGAAGCTATCTATACAACTATTAGATTATGGACAACCAAAGGCGTTGTTTGCAATTATTCCATTTCCACAGTAAAAAAAACACTTATTTAAATTGGAAGAATAAAAATAATTTGGATTACATTTGCCACAATTTTAAGGTTATTTTGATAATACCAAATCACAATATTGACAAAAGATGAGATTTACAAATAAATTTTAATTATCACTAAAAATACTATTATCACATTTTGTACATTCCTATTTTGAACTATCCCATAAATAGCCATCAATACAAGTAGTTGAGGACTCGCAATATGCTTTATCATCTATAACTCTTCCATTTCCACAATAATCCATACATTTATTCTTTCCACCTGAATAAAATTAAGACTTTTCGCAAAAATTATTACAAAAACTTGTTTGTTATGAGAATGTACAGTTTTCACATCGATAGATATTTAAATTACTATCTATAATCATTAAACTACAATTTTTTTAGCATTAGCTTGTTTAAGAATTCCAAAAAAATCCATCCACACAGGTACTTGTTGTGATCTATCCACTTTCTTAATATGTAAAACACCCATGTATTTTTGAAAAGTATTACTATTTTTTACAGTTATTATTACATAATGCTATCTCTGAAGCATAAGAACAATTTGGACATTAGTATATATTAAAATTTTAATTAATGATAATTTAATCACACTTTTTGCAATATTTATTCTAAGGATCCCATTTAAATCCTTCTATGCAATTTTGGCCATTTCCGCAATCAAATTCAGTAATACTAGAAAATATTATTCCATTGCCACAATGATAATAACAATATGAACCTGAGTAATATTACATATATTTACAATATATAAATTCACTATTATCACAATAGCTAATATCTGAAACTAAGAAGCAATCACTACATAAAAATAAGTTAAGATCTTGATTAAATATACCTTAGGGACAAGTTGATTTCTTTGAGCATTTATCTGATGTAGAATCTCTTATGAAGCCATCTATACAATAAATTTTACTATCAAGCTCACTTTAAATGTATCCTTCACCTTTATAAACAGCACATTAATTAAGAACTCCTGAGTAGTAATATTATTGCTCAGACTACAAACAATTTTTAGAGCAATTTAAAGCCTCTGAAACTAATCCACAATTACTGCATTGGAATAATTGAGGATTCTCATCAAAAATTTTTTATTGGCAAATTTTAGCTGAAATTGAAAGAAATATTAATGCAGCTAAAAAGAAATAAATTTTAATTATCTTTCTCAGTATTTTCATTATTTGATATTTATTAATTGTTACTTAATTTATATTAATTATAAAAAAAATTAATTTGTTAATTACTTTAATTGAGTTTGTTCCTTCAAAAAAAGAGAAATATCTTTTTTTTCCTTCTACTTTAATTAATCTGAAATATTTTATATCTTGGAACATTTTGGAAAACTTAAATAAATTTAGGTAAACTAATTAATTTTTATTTTATCAGTGTATCTATTTTTAAAATGAATCATATAATTTTATGATTTTATTTCTAGTTTATATCCTTTAATTATTCAAAAAAAATAAAAATAATCATAATAATAAATATAACTAACTACTATTTAAACTGCTTAACTAAGTAAAAAATAATAAATATATTTTTCATTTAATGTATTAAATTACTAGGAGATTCATACAAAAATTTAAGATTTTACCTTTTGTTATTAAGCTTTTTGAAAAGATAATAAAAATTTATCAATTAAAATTAAAATTTACATTAAATTTTAATTCTTTAAACTTTTTTTCTGAAATTTTCTTAAAAAATCATCAAAAAGAAAATAGTAATAATAATTAACAAACTGAATTTTATAAATATTAGCAATAAAATAACTACTTCTAGAGAATTAACACAGATGTCTCTTTATTTAGGCCTAGAGGAAAAAAATAGTGTTTGCTCCTTCCAATAATTAACCATTGAGGTATTTAATTTGGAGGGTAGCATTTTAATTATTTTTTAAAAATTTTTCATCAAATTGATAACATTTTAAGTAAGCTATTTATTAATTGCACATTAAAAAATAAAAATAGCAACATTCACTGAATCATATGAATAAAAAATGATTAACTGACAAATAATCTACTAATTGAAATAGCATATGAACTATGATTTAAAAAAGTTAATTTTAATAATCAATACACATAAAAAAACTATTTAGAAATTCAAAAAAGTTAGAAAAGCAGAAAAAAATAATAATATATTATGATCCTGAATACAATAGAAGCTTCCCAGCTCTTAAATCTTCATAATACTTAAATACTCTAATTAATAGTTGTATTCTTTTCAATAATCTTATCTATTTAATTTTTAATTTAATTGATACTCTCAATACAAAAGACTTATTGTTTTTTTTAATTATGATTTTGTAAATTTAATATTAATTTATTTTAATAGATTCTCTAGTAAGTAAAATTCAAATAGGTAAATATAAAAACAATAGACTAAAGTTTTCACTGATTTTTAAAGGAAAGAAATTATTTATTGCCTTGCTCTCCAAATTTATATCTTAATAATCAGATAGAATCTAATTCAGTTTTTCATATGAATTACCATTTTCTTATAGCTTAAAGCAAACCTTTTTCATAAAAATAATTAAAAAATTTGATAGAGAAATTAAGATTAAACATTTTTTTTTTTGATAAATTCTGAAAAAATAATAATAAAGTTTGATGTCTAGTCTACATTCAATTTTCTAGCTAATACTTATTGAAATTCTACTGAATTGCCCTCCTAAATAGTTGACTTTCGATTTCATGAACAAATATATTTTTTATTTTTTTCATATTCTTTATTTTAGTCTTCATATTTTTTTTAAAATAAATTAGCATGTTTAAATATTCATGTTTTAATATTTTTTAAATTTATTTTAAAGTTTAAATAGAAATTTAAAAAAAAATAATCCTAAGTTTTTTAATAATTCTGAATTTTCTTTGAAAGAAAAAAATCAAATAATGAAAAAATATTATTTATTTATTTTTTTTAATCTTAGTATTCCAAAAAATTTTTTTATTTGCTTTAAATTTATGTTTATTAATGAAAAAATCTTTACTTTGTACATTTCATTTTGTATCAAATAAATAAATATAATTATGTGAAGAGATAAAATTCTTCTAATTATTTATCCATCTATAATTTTTTCATTAAATTTGTACTGTTTGTTTTTACTGAAAATACCTAACAAGCAAGTTATTTAACAAAAATAATTTATTCTTTTAATTATAAAAATAAAAGGAAAAAAGAAATCTTCTTGATTAACAAATGATTAAAATAAATTTTTAAGAATTTAACAATCAAAGTCAAATTAAATAACTAAGAAAATAATTAAAAAGATTTAGAGTAAGGATCACAAGATCATTAATTGAATAAAGATGTTATTAATATTAATTAAAAATAAGAAGAAAACCTCAAAACAGAAAATATTCTAAACCATTATTTAGTTACTATAGTAGACAGATCTAAGAAGATACAAGCCTAAAAAGATTAATATGACCAAAACGAAAATTAAAAATCTTAGATTGAAGATTTGTAAACTTCAAATTTAGAATAGAATGAAATGATAGAATAGAGTCGTAGAAATTATTAATACTCCCCTTCTCATACTTTGATATCTTTTACTCATAGGAGAAAATTAGGAATTGCTGTATAAAGTACTTTTAATTGAATAAACACTTAAAAATAGTTTGAATTTAACCCAAACAAAGAGAAATAAAGAGTGAATTAGTTTTTTATTAATTAATCCAAAAAGAGATCGTATTTTTCATTTAAAATTACTAAAAATAATTTTTATTTTGTAATTGATTTTTTTTATTTATAATAATAAATAATTTTCATAGTTTCGTTTAAAAAACGAAAGAGATCGAATAAAATTTTATTAAAACATAAAAACAATTAAAGTTTTAATTTTTTGTTTAAGAATTAAAAAACTCTATTATTCAAGTAAAAGAAGAAATCTTAAATTTATAAAATATTTTGTTACTCTTCAGTTTTATGTTAGAATTTAAAGATGAATCATATAAATTTTTTTTTAAAAAAACTTCAACAAAAATCTTTACAAAAGAATTTATATGAATTATTATTGTTAAAAATAACAATTAGAAAAAATAAAAAACCTAAAAATATCACAAAGAATTGAATCCATCTTCTTTAATTAGATATTAAATAATTCATTCATTAGCTTTCTTGATTTTCTAATATAGGGTTTGATTAAAACTGCTATTAAGAGGTTTAATAATCTTAATTATAATCATTTTATTTATATTTAAACATAGTTTATTCCTCAATTGGTTAGTCTTCCAAATCTTTAGATTTACTTTTCTAATTAAAATTAGGCATTATTTCTTTGGATTAGATTCCAATTTACTCTTTTGCTTCTTATTTTTAATGAAAAGCCTACTTTTCTTCCTCAATTTTTCCTTTCATTTAGTCAAACTATTTTTATGTATTATCTAATTAAAATTACTAGATTTTAAAGGCTGACTTGAAGCGTTTGATAGTACAGCAAACAAAAATAGGGATAACAAAGATTAGTAAAATAGCAAGTGAAGCTATTAAGACATAAATGATTAATTAACTTTAGTCGTTATTTAGGTTTTGCTAACTTGCACTTTTAGTTTCTGATTAACTTTCACTTTTAGTTTGTGAAAATTTATTGCATTCAATACGATCATCTATGCAGATATTCGATTCTGCACAGTGAGACATATCTTTTGCAATTATTCCATTACCGCAGTAAGTCATACACGATTCATTTAAAGAGTTAAATTGAGAAGCTTAACAATGATTATTACAAAGCAAAGTATTTGTTACTAAACTGCAATTAGGGCATTGAAAAATACTTAGATTAGGATCTAAAACTTCTAAATTACAAGTATGTTACTACTCACATTTTTCAGTCAAATAATTCCATTAAAATCCATCTACACATGTATTAGATACTGCACAATTTGCAGAATCTTCTGAAATTACACCACTAGTTCCACATAAAACCATGCACTTTCTTTATTTATTAGAAAAATATGTAGATTTACCACAGGGATTATAGCAAGTACCAATATTCGAAGTAATACTACAATTTTCACATTGAATTAATTTTAGGTCGCTATCAAAAATACCTTCACTACAAATTAATTGTTCACATATTTATTTTGATGAATTCCATACAAAATTATCAACACAAGTATTAGATTAAGAACAAGTAGAAGCAACTTTTGCAATTATTCCATTACCACAGTAAGCCATACACTAATTTAAATTGGAAGAATAAAATAAATTTTTAATACATTTACCACAATCAGCTGATTATCTTGAAGCAAAATCACAAAATTCACAAGTTAAGAGATATGTTTAAGCAAAATTATCAGGTAAACAAGTTTGTGTGCAATTATTCATTGCTCTATTCATTTTCAATCCATCTATGCAATCAAATTAAAATTAATGTTTAGCTGAGCAGCTTTCCTTTGATGTAATTCCATTCAAACAATATCTCTTACAAGTTAATGATTAAAAAGAAAAATATTAAAGATCTGAACATACATTTTCATTTAATTTACAGTGCTCTAAATTGGTAACTAAACTACAATTTTTGCATTTATATAAGTTGAGATTTGAGTCAAAATTAGATTCACTGCAAATTATCTTTTCACAAATTTAAGTTTATAAATTATATTTGAATCCATCAACGCATTCTTAACTTGAAGAGCAGTCCATATTTAGAGCTATGATTCCTTTATCACAATAATAAGTACATTATGCAAACCTATAACTAAAATATTAAGTTTTGCCGCATTAGCAATACTGCAAATTAGAAGTTAATGCACAACTCTCACATTAGTAAATATTATATTTAAAATCTATAATCATTTTCTAACATTTTTCACACTTTTTAGTAGAATCATTAAATAAAAAACCTTTAACACAAAGAGTTGATAATGAACAATTTTAGTTTTATTCTGCAACTAATCCATTATCACAATAACTCATACATTTTGCATTTTTCATCTCAATGCTTAAGTAGCTAGAATATCCACAGCTAAAATTTAGTTAGTCTCCTTTTGAATAAAGCTCACAGAAGGAGCTTGCAATCAAATCAAAATTAATATCAAAAATATTATTATCACATTTTCTACATTCCTATTTGGAACTATCCCATAAATAGCCATCAATACAAGTAATAGCAGATTCGCAATATGCTTTATCCTCTATAATTAAACCATTTCCACAATAATACATGCATTTACTCTATGTTTGTTCCTTCAAAAAAAGAGAAATATGTTTTTTCCTTCTACATTAATTAATCTGAAATATTTTGTTTCTTAGATCAGATTGGAAAACTTAAATAAATTTGGTTAATTTTTATAATACTATTTCTCATTGTCTTCAGATCAGAATTTTAAGAAATTAAAAATATCAGAAAGAGCTATGAATGGTTGTTAAATAAAAATTTTTTTTCATAAGAGATATTTTATAATATGGATTTTTATGATTCTTCATGAAAATAGGTATATCCTTCTATAAATTAAATTCGCCAAAAATATAAATATAAAAAAAAAGTAATCAAAGGAAAATAAGGTGTGATTTTTGTGTAAAAGCTTATGTAAATTGATCCATGTAAAAATCCATCTCAGAAGACAGTAAAATCTTATATCTAACAATTGTATTAAATTCATTAAATGAGAATTTATTGATAAAAATTTAAGTGTTAATTAATACTAATTTTTATTTGATCATTGGAAATAAAATTAGAATTAAAAGCTTATTATTTTGGATTTAACTTTTATCAATTAATAATTTAAAGCGAAGAATATTCATTTAAAAAAATTTTTGAATTTGATTGTATGACTAGTGAAGATATCATGAAAGTTATCAAAATTATTTTAGAATTTAACTCAAATAATACTACAAATTTTAATAATATTATTTGACTCTGCTCAAAATAGTAAGAAATTAGGAAAGATTGTGGATTTTTAAATTCATTATTAGTGCTTCAATCACTTTTTACATAATATAATACTGTTTCTTTAACAATAATGATGAATTTTTAGTACTTGTTTACAGATGCTAAAAAATATCAATATAATTAAGAAAATAAAGTATTCTAACCGAAAATCTAAAATAATTGTTTGAATCAAAAGAAAAAACAAAAAGATTAAAACATTAAAGCTTTTAAACTATTATTTAAAAAAGATAAAATAAAAATGAATAAACTGCATTAGAGAATAGTGAAAGTAGAAAAAAATAAAAACTTCAAAAAATTGCTTTGATATTTTGATTGTTTAATTGAGGAATTAAATCTTTAAGAAAACTTAGAAGTGGAAAAATTTGAATATATCTAAAAAATTATGGTATCAATGATGAATTTTCATGTTTGGTAATTTATGGTAAAATAATTTTTTTAAAAACCATATTTAGGTAACTGATTAAATTTTCTCTTAGTCATTGGTGTACTATGGTATAAAAAATTTATGTTTTAACTTTAAATTAGATTAATAGTAAATTAAATAAATAATATCATGATTTTAAATCAATAAATCAATCATAAATGATCTCATTATTCTACAACATAAAGCAATAAGAATGATAATTCCTTTTTAGACGCATATATCAGCAAATCAAGATATTTATTTGTTAATAAAGATCTTTCTCTCAATTGAAATAAATCTTGCTTAAGAAAAACGGAAATGTAGAAAGATAAAATTTTTTTTTGGAAACTCTAGTATATGAATGAGGTAAAATTTTCTTAAAATTTATTCTATCTTTAAAAACTGCATTCATAACATACTGTATTATCTTTTATCTCACTTCTCAAACTCTGAAAAAAATTCCACACAGGGCTTGTACTTCTTGTTGCATAGCTGTTATTTACTACAAAACTGCACAATTTATCATTTTGATAATCTACTTAATAGCTTACAAAAACTAAAAATTAAAAAATCGTTTAATAAATAATGTATTTTAAGCATAAAGATATTTATTTTGGTTGATTAAAATTTAAGAAAAATAAAAAAATTTTAAAACTGTTTATATTTTTTTATTTTTGTTTTTAAAATTTAGAAGATTTGAGAATTTACAGAGTATCCTGTTAATAATAGAATTTAAAGAAGAATAAAATAAAATTTGTTTAAAAAAATTTTTAATTATAAAATCTTACCAAAAAAATTACATTTTAAAATAAAAATAGCTTCATAAATAGAAAAAATAAAAACCTAAAATGTCACAAACATTTCATTAATTTGATATAAATTATTTATTAAATAGTTCATTTACTTTCTTAAATTTCTAAGTCAAGATTTTATTAAACCTGCTATTAATTTATGTTATCATAATTTTATTCTATTTGATACAATGTCATTTCCTCAATAGGTTAATCTATGAGAACTTAAGATTTACTTTTCAAATTAACAAAGATTTCTTTGGATTTTATTTCATGTTAATTATTTTTATCTATTTTTTCATGTAAAGATTTTATATCTTAAAATGTTTCTTTTATTTAGTCAAATAACTCTTCTGTCTTCTCTTGCTAAGATTATTAGGTTTTAAAGACTGATTAAAAACGTTTAGAAACTTTATAAACAAGAAAAGAAATAATTGAGATTATAAAAATAGCAAGAGAACCTATTAAGATAAAATTGATATTTTAACTTTAGTCATCTTTATTTTGGTTTTGCTAAATATTTTAATTACTTTAACCTTCAGATTGAGTATGTTGTTTACACTTTCCAGGTTCAGTATAAGTGACTCCATCTATGCAGGTATTAGATTTATTACAGCTAGAGGTATCTTTTGCAATTATTCCATTTCCACAGTAAATCATACACTAATTTAAATTGGAAGAATAAAATTGAGAAATTAAATATTTGTTATTACAAAAATCATAATTTGTAACCAAACTACAATTAGAGCATTGATAAATCTTTAGAATAGGATCTACAATAAATAAATTACAATTATTTTAATATTCACAACTTTTAGTCAAAGAATTCCATTAAAATCCATCAACACAGTGATTGGAGTTTTCACACAATTCCTAGGTTTCAGCAACTTTTCCATCTGAACACATCTTCATGCACTTATTCAGTAACTAGGAGAAGTAGTCAGAAATCAAGCAAGTATTAGAGCAAAGTTGAGTGTCAGTTACTAATATGCAATTTGAGCATTAGTAAATATTAAAAGTTGAATTAATAATAACTTGTTTACAAGTTTGTTATCTTTCACATTTATTAACAGAATTATTCCAAGTAAATCCGTCTACACAGTAATTGGAATTTTCACACAATTCTTAGGTTTCAGCAATCTTTCCATTTAAGCACATCTTCATGCATTTATTAAGTAACTAGGAGAAATAGCTAGAATTTGAGCAATTATTAGAGCAAAGCTGAGTATTAGTTACTAAAATACAATTTGAGCATTGATAAATATTTAATGTTGAATTAACAATAACTTGGTTACAGGAGAATTATTTTTTACATTTATTAACTGAATTATCCCACATAAATCCATCTACACACCAATTAGATATTGCACAGTCTGCTTAATTTTCTGAAATTAAGCCATCACTTCCACATAGCACCATACATTAGCTTTTTGTTTGAGAATAATACTCAGATTTCTTACAAGGATTAATGCAAGGAGCATTAAAAGATGTAATACTACAATTTTCACACTAAATTAAGTTTAGAAAGGTATTAATAACACTATAATTACAAATATCTTTTTCACATTTTTCAGTTGATGAATTCCATTAGCAATTATCGATACAAATATTAGATTATGGACAGGTTGATGAATCTATTGAAATCCTTCCATTTCCACAGTAAATCATACACTAATTTAAATTGGAAGAATAAAACTGAGAAATTAAACATTTGTTATTGCAAAAATCATAATTTGTAACCAAACTACAATTAGAGCATTGATAAATCTTTAGGATGGGATCTATTGTCCCTTAAGTACAAGTATGCTAATATTCACATCCTTTAGTCGAAAAATTCCATTAAAATCCATCTACACAGTAATTGGAGTTTTTACACAATTCCTAGGTTTCAGCAACCTTTCCATCTGAACACATCTTCATGCATTTATTAAGTAACTAGGAGAAGTATTCGGAATTTGAGCAAGTATTAGAGCAAAGTTGAGTATCAGATGTTAATATGCAATTAGAGCATTGATAAATAATAAATGCCGTATTTACAATAACTTGGTTACATTATTTTTTACATTTATTAATAATTTTATCCCACATAAATCCATCTACACACTAATTAGATATTCCACAACTTGTTTAATTTTCTGAAATAGATCCATCACTTCCACATAATAGCATGCATTAGCCATTTTTTTTTTAAGAATAATACTCAGATTTTCTGCAAAGATTAGAACAAGGACTATTCTATGAAGTAATACTACAATTTTTACACTAAATTAAGTTTAGATATGAATCAATAAGATGTTCAGTACAAATCTAACATTTTTAAGTTGATGAATTCCATTAGTAATTATCTATACAAGTATTTGATAATGGACAGATAGAGTTATCTTTTGCAATTATTCCTTTTCCACAGTAAGTCATACACTAATTTAAATTGGAAGAATAAAATTCATTACTTTTACATTGACCACAATAAGTGGGTTATGTTGTGGAAACTAAATCGCAATTTTCACAATTAGTGAGATTATTATCAAAATTATCTGATAAACAGATTTTTAGGCATCTATTCTTTTCATTATTTAATTTGAATCCATCTATACAATCAAACTATTCTAAACTCTCTAATGAGCAGCTATCTAATGATATAATTCCATTTTTACAATATGGTTTACACGTTTATGATTAAAAATTGAAATATTAAAGATCTTAACATAAATTTTCATTTAATTTACAATGCTCTAAATTGGTAACTAAACTACAATTTTAGCATTTATATAAGTTGAGATTTGAATCAAAAACAGATTCATTACAAGCTATCTTTTCACAAATTTAAGTTTATAAATTATATTTGAATCCATCTACACACTCTTAACTTGAATTGCATTAGTTCTTATTTAGAGCTATGATTCCTTTATCACAATAATAAGTACATTATGCAAGTTTATAACTAAAGTATTAAGAAGTGAGACATTAGCAGTACTAAAAATAAGAAGTCAATCCGCAGTTTTGACATTAATAGATACTATATATTGAACTAATAAGGGATTTCTAACACTTTTCACACCTATTAGTTTAATAATTATATGAAAAACCTGAAACACAAATAGTTGAAGATAAACAATCTTAGTTTTATTCTGCAACTAATCCATTTCTACAATATTTCATACATTTTTTATTTTTCATTTGAACCATTCTGTAGTAAGAATGACCACATATAATATTTATTTCTTCTCCTTTTGAATATAGTTCACAGCTTTATGTTACATATAAATCAAAATTAATATCAAAAATATTATTATTGCATTTTATGCATTTCTATTCAGAACTATTCCATAAATAGCCATCGATACAAAAGCTTGAGGATTCGCAATAAACTATTTGTGATGCTACTAAACCATACCCACAATAATTGAAACAGTTATCACTGCTTGATAAATAAATTTGAGACTTTAAGCATTACTTTGAGCAATTATTTTTGTTTTATTCCTAGGTTAAGCTACAATTTTCACATTAATAGAGATTGAAATTGGGGTCTATGAGAGCTTAATTACAATTTTTTTCACATTAAATAAATTAATTTTAATGAAATCCATCAACACAATCACCTCCCGCAATACCTCTTTATAATTCATCTAAATTTGTATTTATACAATTCTAATTTTCCTTTGAAAAGTATTAATCTGGATAGCAATTATTATTACATAAAGCTAAATCTGAAACATAAGAACAATTTCTACATTAATAAATTTTAAAATATTCATTAATCAGAACTTCATTACACTTTATGCATTTTTTTTACAAAGAATTCCATTTAAATCCTTTAATGCAATTTTAGCCACCATTTTAGCAATCAAAATCAGCAATACTTGAAATTATTAATCCATTTCCACAATTATGGAAACAATAATTACCTGAATAGTATTACATATATTTACAAAGTTTCTGAATTTGATTTGGATTACAATATTTAATATCTGAGACTAAGTAGCAATTAAGGCATAAAATTAAATTAAGATCTTAGTTAAACATACCTTCAGGACAAGTCAATTTTTGTGTGCATTTTTTTGAGGTCAAATCTCTTGTAAAACCATCTACGCAATAAATTTCACTATCACTTAAAATTTATCCTTCACCTTAATAAAGTACACATTTATTAAGAACTCCAGAGTAATACAATTATTACTCAGATTCCAAACACGTTTAGTAGCAATTTAAAGCTTCTGAAACTAATCCACAATTTTAGCATTGGTAGATTGCAAGATTGTCATCAAAAATTTTTTATTCACATTATTTAGCTAAAATGGAAACAAATGTAAATATTGCTAACAAAATGAAAATTTTTTTTATCTTACTCATTATTTTCATTATTTTGTAATTATTAGTTTTTTTTATTTGTATTAATTATAAAAAGAAAATAAAATTACTAATTACTTAAATTAATTTTTACAAAAAAAAGAGAAATATGTTTTTTTTCCTTCTCGTATCTGAAACATTTTCTTTGTTAGAGGAGGTTTTAAAACTAAAATAAATTTAGTTAAAGAATTTAATTTTAATTTTATTAGTAGTTTATCTCTATTTCATCTCAAATAAATCATAAAATGCTATGATTCTTCATATACAGTATAATCTCTCTTTATTGGGCAAAAGTTTCAGTCCCATGATTGAGGTATATAATTTCCATAGTTTAATAAATTTTATAGAATTTTTATAATCAACAATACCACTATTTAAATGAAAAGTAAGGGATTTATTAATTTTTTTTATTTTAATAAATATTTTGAATGTTTCTTTTTTATTAAAATTTTAAACATGGGGTTTTCATTACAATTTAAAACTGAAAAATTTTAATTGTAATCAATCTTTGATAAATTAATTCTTTAATTTCTTCAAGAAAATTAATCTTTTATAAGCCAAATCCTATTTCTAATAATTTTGTTTGCTTGTTCTTCATTTATGTTTATTCTCAAAAAAGATGTATTTTTTTATCAAATATTTTTTCATTCTGTATCAAACAAATAAAATGCTCAAACTAAATATTTTTAATTTAATTTATCCTTAATTTTTTTCAAAATCTTTTAATCTGATTTCTCCTTTTAATGATTAAAATCAAACTAAAAATATTCTAGTAAAATTTTTACTAAAATTATTCTATTTATTGGAGCAAGTAAAAATAATATTTGAAAATTAAAGATTTTAATAGATGATAAAAATTTGGTAGGAATTAAAAAGAAGATATTACTTTTATAATAGACAAGTTGGCTTTTATTAAAAAGTAATACTTTTAGATTAAGATAAATTAAAAGATGTTCAATTTGAATGATTAATTAATTAATTTTTTAGATTAAATCTATTAAAAGGTTTTTTTTAGAATATTTAATAAAAACATGAAAGAAGGATGAGTATGCATGGATAGATGTTTGTTTTGTTTTTTTGTAGGAAAACCTAATTTAAATTTTAATTAATGTACAACAAATATAAATAGAGTTTAAAGATTATAATTTTATTTTACAATTTTCATCAAACTTCAAATTTAAAGTTTATTTTTTGAGCATTTAATGCTTGTTGTAAGCCTTCACAAATTTATTTGGTTTCGTATTTGAGTTGATTTTATCTAAATTCAGTCTTACTTCCGTTGTGCTTATCAACTTTTTCATTTACTCTGCTTGAGAGGATATCCCAGAAAGTGGGAAAATCTAAGTTTTTAAAGAGTTCTTCATAAGTGAGAAGCTCACTTTTTAAGGTTTCAATTTATTCAAATATGTTATTAACAGATTCGATTCTAGAGAACATTAACTTGTTTTACTCTTTCTTTTTTTATTCTTCTTCTCTTCTTTATTGTTAGCTAACGATGTCATTGTTCTTTCTGATCAAAGATTAGTTAACTTTATTTTATTCTTAGATTTAATTATTGGTTGAGTCAATCAATTATTTGAGCTTTTTTAATTCATCTTCATAGTTTTGAGCTTTTTCTGTATATTAAATGCAATTTTTCTCTGATTAGCTTAACTTATCCTTAACATCTTTTAATTCATTTTGTAACTTTTAGATATCATTTTCAAGACCACTTATTTGAGCATTCTTTAAATCAAAATTGGATTCGCCATCATCAATCTTCTTTTGTTGTTACTTGACTTATTCCTAAAGTTGGCTATTTTCTTCGGTCAATTCCTTGATTCTTTTTTCTTGTTCTATGTTGATTGATTCTTTTTCTTAGATGCACTTTTAAGCTTATTCTAACTTTTCGGTTTGGGCTTAACATTCTTTTTAAAGTTAGAAAAGCTCTTATGGATTACAGAGAATTTCATATTCATCGTTCTTAGATTCGGAGTTTAAGAGCTAGTTTGAAATTTCTTACTAATTAGGCTAAGGTGAAAAAATTCTGCTAACATCATCAAAATTATTTGGATTCATTTTATCAACTATAAATTTTTGTTGCTTTTTGTTTTCTTTTTATATCTTTTCTTATTAGTGGATTTGTTTTTATTTGAAGTAAATTATTATCAACTCTTTCAATTAGAATTTTAAATAACACATAAATCATTCCAAATTTTATCAAACTGAATAAAGAAGCTATTTGTCTGAGCAGAAAATTGTTTAAGTATACTATAAGGCATACTTATCATATCTATCTTATGAACATATATCAATTTAATGACCCTCTACTATTCTATCGATTTATTTTGAATTTATCTATATCATTTATTTAAATATTCTATCTCACTTTTCAAATAAAATAAATTTATTCATTTCAAAGTATATACTAATATAATTTCATATTCTTTCAGTCTAAATTAACTTATTTGCATTCTATTTTGTCAAATTCTTTAATGAAAATCAACAATTAGCTTTGTTATATTTAGGATCAATATAAATACAACTCAAACAAATATTTTGTCAAATTCATTTTTTCCAGGAATATATAAATAGATTTTTAATATAGGTTTGTTCTCTTTTCTAAAATCAACGTAATCTAGATATTTTACTAAATAAAAATTGTTTTATAGGAACTGCTAGCATATGCCAATGTATTCCTGATTAATGAATTTATTGATATTAAGATATTTTTTAAAGACTAATAATTTAATAAAACTAAATTCGTTGTCTAGTCTAGAGTTTAAAAACATCTTCTATTCAATTCAATAGCTATAAATACCCTTTTACTTAATAATGATTATTTTAAAGAATAAGTTAATTAATACAAACACATAGCATAAAATATAGATTTTTTATTGCTCATAAACAAAGATGGTTCTTTAGATTTTCATTTAACTTGATAATTCTTTTTAAAATTTATTTCTAATTTAAAACAACCCAACCAATATTTTTAATAAAGTAATAAAAATAAATAAAGAGCTTTTAATTTTTTGAAGAAATTTTGACAAATAAAAAATTTAAAGGGAAAAATATTTTTTATCAAATATTTATTTAATTAATTTAACCTACTATATAAACTTTTTTAAATCAATTTTCACAAAGATATCCTCAATAAGAAATGATGGTTTATTTAAAATTATTTAAGTCTCCTTAGATATTTAAAGTCTTATTTACAAAACTATCAAGTAAATAATTAATGCTTACAGGTTAATCAAAGGGAGCTAAGTGACCTGCATCATCAAGAAGAGCAAAAGTAAATGTGTCATATGATTTAATTGATCCTATAGTTTTTTGATTACCAAATGCATCAGTTAAATTAAGGCCAACCATGGGTAATGATGAGAATATTTCCTTTCCAAACCATTAGAAGTTGTTTACTGCATATGTTATACCTGGAGTATGAACTTAGATATCATTATTACCATTGTAAATGATAACTGGTAATTTCTACTCTAAGATATTTACAAGAGCAGGAATACCGTTTGGAACAAATACATCATGATTTAAAGATTACCCAATTTTATGGCTAGTACTATCATAGACATGATCTTAGTCGAAACCAAAGTTTTGAATGTAATCTTGGCAGAATTACTTAACAAATTAATCAGGGTAAGGACCTATCTTGAAATTATAAGGATTTTCTAAAGGAACAAAAGCATTTTCCATGAAATAATCCATAGCCTCAGAATAATCATCTGCAGCTTCTTCGTACATATTTAAGGCAAAATGTTTTCTCATTCTAACAAGGATGTTATTCACTTTGAAGTAAGTATTGTAAGAAATGAGATTATTTTCAATACCAAATTGGCCAAGAAGGAATAGTTAATTTTGGGGATCTAATAAAGGATCACCAATAGAAACACCTTTAAGAGGAATTTTAA